>SKCR01044679.1:0-47480 GCA_019454045.1 Zanthoxylum bungeanum
CACGTGTCATGATGTGATTGGCTGATGATGACGTGGCATGTTGACTGGTTGACCATCTGATGTGGACGATGACGTGGCATGACACGTGGCATAGTTGACTCGTTGACCGGATGACGTGGCGTGACACATGGTGAAGTTGACTCGTTGACCGCTGACATGGATGATGATGTGGCGACACGTGGCAATGATGAGTGTCGGCAGCGTATGATGATGACACGTGGCACGACGCATGTTAGCAAATTGTTGTGATGGTGACACGTGGCATGGCGCACGTTAGCAAAGTCAAACTTCTCAACTCTAACTTGTTGACCCGGCGCACGTTAGCAGGACTCGGCTCACGTTATGCGTCGCGACGCTGAAGGTCTTGGAGTCGCGACGCTGGAAATTACCAAAATGCCCTTTTTCGCCAATTTTCACTGTTTTGCTCCAAATCACCTCTAGAATGTCCTGAAACTTTATTTATCTACAAAATAACACAAAACACATCAAAACATTCACAAAACTCAAGAAACTATACAAAATATTAGGTTAAATGAGTGGGAAATAGTGATATAAATACCACTCATCACCTATGCAACTGACTGTAGGAACAACGAATACCATGCATGTTGAAGTTCATAATGAATTGGGAATACGCCGGTGGGAGTGAGCCAAGAATCAAATTCCTGTCCAAAGTCACATTCAGGTGAAAGTCAAACTTTCGGAGCTGCTCTATGAGATCCATCATGTGCAGGACATGTGGACTCACGGGCTTGCCATCAGCTAAACGAGCGTGAAATAATTCCACATAGATTCTATACACCAAGGTCTACTCCTGGTTTAGAAAAAGCTCCTGAAGCTGAGTTATAATGATATAGGAGTCAAGCATATCAACATATTGCCTCTTTAGATCAGGAGACATAGAACTGAGAATGAGTGACTTGACTCTCAAATCATCATCCTTCCATTTCTCAAATACCTCTCTCTCTTCAGGTAAAGACTCCGGTGTAATATCCAGCGGTACTGGCTTATCCAGCACATAACCTAACTTCTCTGATCTCAAGACTATCTTAAGATCTAATTCACATTCATTAAAGTTTTCAGGACCAGTCAATTTTTTCGTGTCCAGGACACGAGCAAATGGATTAGAGGAGGTAGTAGCTGCCATCACAAACTTTACAAAAGAAACAGAAGTTAGCAGATAAAAGCAATTTCATCAATATCATAAAACATTCAACATATCATAGATTTTTAATATAAGGATGCCCTCCCACTATTTTATGTAAATTGATCATCCCCAAACAAAATACGAGAGTTCAATAATTAAATTAAATTCTATATCTGGAAGTAGACCTCACAAATATATTTGAACACACAGCTTTGGCACATTGTGCCCAAATATATTTGAAAGTAAGTAACAATTACCAATCACATCTAATGTGACTCTTTAAATAGGTCTTGAACCGTTTCTGATCCTCACTGCTTTGGCATCTATTGGATGGGGCGTATTCAAGGCAATACTCATCAATGTACATATCCAAGGTACTAATGCATCACCTCACTACTTTGGCATCTATTGGTATGCACGTTCACTTGAATTTGTTCTTATCAAATAAGTTTTACCGGTATAAACAAATTTCCATCAACCATAGGTGCACTACTTTGGCAGATACAACCACGATATCAAGAAAAATATTTATATCAGTATTGACGAGACAGATCCATTAGTGTACTGTACACAAATAAAATAAAAAGCCTTATTATAAGGATTTTAACAAACACGGTCAAACAACCAAACTAATTGATCCAATCAATTAATTCTCAAGCATGTGTAAAATAAATTGAATTAAATATCAAATATTTAAGGCATGAAAAAATATTTTGGATGTGGGATCAGACGCTCTCATACCATTTTTTTGGAGTATACGCAACAGAAGGGTGCGGTGGAAGGCGAAAATGATTTTTAAACATTTTAAAAATTTTCCGAGCGAATTAATTAATATCAAATATTTTTAATTCACTCAAATAAGTTTAAATATATTATTTATTAACATTTAATAACATAATATATTCGTTACACGATGAATTATTTTACGAAAATATTTTTTGAAAAATATTACGCGTAACGAGCAAACGGTCAAACATGTTGACCATCAGCCGAGCCGGGGCAACCCGGTCACTTGGACAATGTTCGGTCAACCCTTGGGCTGCCCGAACAGTGCCCAGTTCACTGGGTTCATTGTCTCGACTCAACGAGCCTGTTTCAACGCGAATTTCACCGTTTTCTCGCGTTTTCGCCCCGGAACAATTTTCGGAATTAATCCACCACCAATACACATCCAATATCATCCAAATAATATATTTTTACATGAAGAATATTTTGTTTTTAAGATCAAAAGCAGATCTGATCCAGAATTAATTTTTGTCAATTTTTCAAGCCAAAATTCAATTTATTCACAAATTAATCCAATTAACTTACACCAAATTAAATCACCACTACATAAAGCCTCAAGAACAATTCTAGGCAATATTAGAGTGGTAATATCACTCTAGAATGGCAATTTTAATTTTAAGATTAATTCTCGAATTAATCTAAATACACATGCTTAATAAAGAAAAACAATTAAGGTTATTCAACAATCAATCACCAAATTTTGTTTCATATACATATCAACATTTATATATATATATATATATATATATATATATATATATATTAGTAAGTCATGAAAAATACATATCTAATATATATTTTCATACTTCAAAACAAAACAAGAAAAATAGAAATTGGAAATTTAATATTACCTTAATTTTCAATTTCCAACTTCTCCAATTTTTCCTTTGATATTGATCAATTGTTTCAAGAACCTTAAACCTTTTTTTTCTTTTGTTTCTCAGCACATGTGAGGTGTCTAAACATTAGCCAAATGAAACAATTTCAATTATATAGCAAAAGTTGATCTTGGCCGAAAATTCAAGAAGATTTTTGGTCAATATTTTGCTTTTACTTGGCCCAATTATTTTGACACAAATTTCACCTTATCAAAATGTAATTATTTGATTTTTAATAATTAGATTCCATGTGTTCAAAATACATGGATTAGCAAATCACAATTTTCCATTTAATAAGAATATTCTAAAATATTCTTATCTTAAATAATAAATCAATTAACTAATTAATTTATTTATTTATCTAATTAACAAAAAGACAAAATAATTACATGAGAAAATATTTCAAGAATATTCCACCATTTTATTATTATTAATGAGTTAATAATAACAATAAAACAAGTGTCAAAATCCAATTGGTTAATAATGTGTATCTAATCTAAATTATGTATCGTATACAATACATATTATCAAATACGCATGTGTATATTATGAATAATCTGAATTATCCATAATTAATTGTCCAAGTGCTCAACGAGTACACTTTATATTATGGGACTCTCTATGTTCAAGTTTATCTGTCATGAAAATCATTTCCATGTCTGTAATTCATCCACTCATAAATTACGAGGACCACAGATAATCGAGTTGAACCATCCAAGTCGAAGTCATTGCATATATAATCCATTTGTATAGGCTATCCGAATTGTTTCAGAGATATAGATTAAACGTCAAATCTCCGCTATGAACAATTCATGTGTCGCGACATAATTATGATTTTTCAATAAATATTCGGAACTCGTTTCTGAATCATACCTTGGCAAGGATTTCAAAGAATCATAAATTGGACACCTAAATCCCGTACACGGGACTGACAGATCCTCTCGGGATACATCACAGGATATCATGAGTATCAGTTCATACCAAACGAACAGGCGGAGGTCTGATCTTAAAAGATCGTTGACGTGACTGTTATCAAAGTATGGAGGATATCTCACATATCCACAGTGGTATCTCAAGTCAAATGAGCTAATATGTTATTCGACTCGTAAAGATTCCTATTGACATTGGTGTACCATCTATCAGGAATCTTTAAATGAGTCGTTCAGTATTTATCCAATAAATACCTACGTGTCTATATGAGTCTCCCAAGACTCATGGTTTACTGAGACAAACCATTAAAACAATTCTAATATACGACACGTACCGGTCTCACGGGTTTACTAATTGACCAAGTATGTAAACCTTGACTATGAACATTTTAAGAATGAATCATATTGTGACATCTCTCAGTAACAATTGCGGCGCTTTTGAAATTATGTCACAACTATTCATTCTAAAGTCTTTTACGCCTTTACTATATATAAGATTATATTGATGAAAATTACTTAATTTTATTCATAATAAAACAAAATGTACATAGTATTTACAATAAATACAACAAAACTTGGCGCGCCGAGCACAAACTCCAACACATATACGGGCCGACGGATCCTATCTTGCTTCGTACTTGATTATTAAGTGCATCGGTTCACACCCAATGAACATCTAGAGACCAGACCATGAAAGTTTTCTGACATACATGACATCAAAGTGTGGAGGATCTCAAACAAAATCAATGTTATCCTATAGTTAAATGATTACATATGCTACTCGACTCGATGAGATTCCTATTGACGGTGGTGTGTACTTCCAACTATTAGGAATCATCTGTGGGTCATTCAGTATTCGCTTCAACGAATACCACATGTCTATATGAGTTTCCAAAACTCATGGTATATCGGGTTAAACCATTGCAACTCCAATTCCAATATACGACATGTGCTAGTCTTCTAGGTTATAGAAATTCGACCGTATTCCAAAACCAACGACTATGAATATATATATTTTAAGAATAGTTTACACTTAGTTTTTTTTTTTTTTTTTTTGGAAACGATGGAAACCCCGCCACCAAATCACCCATTCTGGGCCGCGGCGCAGGTAAAACCACCGGCTATCCCAGGCTCTTACAAGAAGTGCACCCCCTGGATTCGAACCCAGAACCTCAAGGTGAGATCCTGGACCCTACACCACCAAGCCACACCCCTTGGGGACTAGTTTACACTTAGTGTCAAAACTATTCTAAGATCGATGTCATTCTTGGCATATCTATACATTAATTTAATACGCATAATGACAATACCATCAGTAAGGTATAAAATGAAAATGTAGTTATTTTATTAATAAATAATAAAATGTACAATTCGGATTGGCACTCCAAGCACCAACTTCAACACATATCATACAAGGTTCCTCCATTCTTATGTCACTACATGGACTATCCTGGATCAATGTCTCCGTATAATTATAGAATGGACCACAGCTATAGATAAACAGCAAACAAAGTACCCGCTTTGTTTGCTGATTTATATGGACTATTTTAGATTACTAACTTCTGACTTAAATCCTCTTACGTATGACACTTATACACTAAGTTTGAAGGCCCATGAGTAATCAAGAGTAAACAAGACAATTTATAATATGCGATTTAAATCAAACAGTTTGATAAATGAATAATGCATCTTTTATTTCATAATAAATAATTTTGTTTACATTAAATGAAGCTCTATGGCATATATCCTAACAAACACTACCGACACCAACAAACACATGTCATTGCCTTAAGGTCAATGATGGTGGTAATGCGCTGGTATGAGCTCTAATTAGGGGTGAGCATCGGTTCCGGGTCTACCAGAAACCGGTTGGAACCGGACCGGAAATCCAGGTTTGGAACCGGAATCGGTTGTAACCGGTCCGGTTCCGGTTCCAGAATAACCGGAACCGCATTTGAGAACCGGATTAGATACCCGATTTTGATACCAGATTCTATTCATGTGCATAGTAGCTGTTATGAACTCAATGTAATCAATGGTTCCATTTCCATCAACATCAGCCTGGTAGAGTAACCAAGTTCACAATTTTAGTTGAACCACATCAGATAGTTTCATAAATGATTTCACCATACAATATAATAATTTCTCTGTCAATCCTCAGATCCTACAGGCTTCCTTTAATCTAGATTAAATGCAAAAAGTTAGGATATGCTGTGGGCTAAGTTGATGGTATGTCCGATAAATAAATCAACAATGGTTGAGTTGAATATGATATTTCCCTTCACAATATATGAATATAAACTGTAAATTTTGCAGTAAAGCATTTCATAACTGTTGCAATCAGGCAGAACTGAATGTAAAAAAGTTTAAGAGACATTACTGCTTCCATTAACTGCCTAACTTCAGACTCAGAAACTTTCATTGTTAATGCAACACGTAAAATGCGAGTGGTGACAATTGAGTTATGCTACAAAAATTCTTTAATCGCTTACTTGCTATTAAATGATCATGTTATATTAATAGGGTAATTCGGAATCGGACCGGAACCGAATAATATGGTACCCTATTTAATTGGGTAGGTTCCGGTTCCACTTAGTTATGAATCGATTTTTTCCGGAACCGGAACCGAAACCGAATTTGCTCACCCCTAGCTCCAATTTGCCGTGGTAAAAAACAGCCGCTCATTTCTAGTCTCGATTACGTCAAAAATCAGACGTTTCCAATGATACCACTACCATCAAAATGATCCATGAGCTCTTCTCAATATTTACCCTAACTTAGTTTGTTGTTAAATGGCTCAAAATGGTCGTATTTGGCCTCTCTCTCCTTCCTCTATCTTTTCTCTCTCTAGGGCCCAAACTAGTGTTTTTTTTTTGTCATCAATTGAGAGATGAAGTGCCTTGGCTAATACTATTGACACCACCTGCATTTTTGATTAATTTCATTTTAAATCAATAATCACCAAATTCTCCATTTAAGTCCCTTAAATTTGAAATTTTGAGTTGACCATTTGACCCACTTTTGAACAAGACTTATTGGGTGGAATGGAAATAATACCCTTATAAAATTAGGTTTATTACACACATACACATATATTTCTGTACATGTGATTTTTCTCGTCTTTTTTTTTTGTTTAATCCTATGTATAGTAATAATAATAGAATAAAATTATATTTAAATTATAATTAGGAAATAAATAATACAAATGTCTTAAAATAAGTCCAAATCAGACTTAAGACTTAAAAACAAACGACACTTAAATAGTTAGTTTATGAATTTATCTCTTATTATGTAATTTTATTTAAATCAGTTGTATGAATAAAAGAAGTATCGAATAGATCATTAAAGTTACAACTTATCCTCGAATCACCATACTAAAAAGTTGGGATCCTTCAAAATATCGTACACAAACTTGTTACACGTTCTCGAAATTGGACACGTAATATAAACCCATAAAATTATATAATAAACTTCAAAATTAAGAATGTTTTGTATTTTCTTTATTTGTTTAGGTAGCTAATGATGCAACTTCATTATCCACGTGAATATCATTGATCAAAATTTTCTTCATGATCATGAATAAATTCATCATCACATATGTCAACTCGCAATAAGATACACAAGTCACTAGATATATATTTATCCTAAGTTTCGCGATCATCTACTATATTTTTTCACATATGAAATTCACAATCTTCATATGTTTCTATGTAACCCAATCATTACTATATTGATAATCCTTAATGGACAACTGAAGTTGGAGGTTTTTTTTTTTTTTTTTTTTTTTTTTTTTTTTTTTTTTTAAGGAAAGCAGTTACTTTAATTGAAGAATCACAAGTGTAACAACAAACGGATATCCAGAGGTAAGTCTCCAATCCAGATAACATGAATATTGAAATTAATAGCAAAATTCGCGAGAGAGTGAGCTGCAATGTTGCAAACTCTACTAATATGAGAAACTAACGTCGGTTGAGAGGTCTTCAGTATCTCCACTATATCTTCGATAGTCCACGCTATTTCGAGCCGACTCTCAATTTTCCTTGAAACTAAGTTTACAACTTGAATCGAATTGGTTTCCACTATCAATGGCAGAAGCTCTTCCTGAACAGGCAAATGAAGCCCGAGAAGGAGAGCCTCTGCTTCAAGGGAAGCGATATCTTGAGAAAACGTTGTCTTCTTGACGCCCCCCACTCGAACATTGCCATCCTCGTCTCTAATAATCGCTCATAATCCAGCAATGGCCAGATTCTTATGAGCGGAGGCATCCACATTAAGTTTGAACCAGCCAGCAGGAGGGGCTTTCCAGCGGTCTAATATGACACTATCAGGACTCATAACCTGCAGCGTAGGATCACCATCCAGATGCTTGAATGACTCCATAGTGGCATCAGCTCTGGCTGAAATAAACACATGGTCAACATCCTTGCCTTGCATGACTAGAGAGTTCCTGACAGTCCAAATCGACAAATATATAGCAACCAGTCTTTCCAACTCCGATTTACTACTTCTAGCCACCTCAGTCAACAGCTCCAGAACATCTCCAAAACCACTACCGTCGGGGAAGAAACTTACTAACCCAGACTCTCTCCAGACAAGCTTAGCAGTTCTACAAAAAACAATGCATGACCAACATCCTCCTTCTTACTCCCACACCTATGGCACCACCAACTTTGCGAAATTTTTTTCCTCCATAGATTATCCATGGTGGGAAGTAAATTCATAATTGCTCTCCATAAAAAAAAATTTACCTTCTCAGGCAGAAGCAACTTCCATATGGCATTCCAATGCTTCCGTTAGATGCAGAACTACAAGGACTATCCGAGAACTTCATCTTATAAGCTAATTGGTAGCCACTTTTAACCAAATATTCGCCTCTGCTATCGTAATGCCAACATATGATGTCCTCTTTCGGTCTTCTGGGTAATGGTATACTGGTGATAGCTTCCACATCAATTGGATCGAAACAATTCCGTAAGCTATCTAAATTCCAATGTTGATCTGCCGTAATGAATTTGGCTACTAGGGCATCCTCTTGAATTCTACATGGAGAAACAGGTTTGAAGGTGCTAGGTCTCGGAATCCAGTTGCTACCATACACTTTAATATTTTGTCTGTTACCCACTCTCCATCTCATCCCTTGCTTAATAACCATTCGACCCCACAAGATACTCCTCCACAAGTATGATGGATAGGAACCAATTTTGGTATCAAGAAACCCCGATTTCTTGAAATATCTAGCTTTGAGGATTCTGGCTAACAACGATTCAGGCCTCTGCAAAATTCTCCAGCTTTGCTTAGCAATCAATGCCTGGTTAAAACATGAAATATCTCTGAACCCCATCCCTCATCTGTTCTTGGCTAAACACATACTCTCCCATTTACACCAATGAATTCCTCTTTTTGTTCAGATGAACCCCACCAAAATCTAGCCACCTCAGCTTGAATATTGTCGCATAACCTTTGATGAAATCGGAAAACACTCATAGCATAAGAAGGTATAGCTTGGGTGACAGCCTTGATTAGAACTTCTTTTCCTCCGCTCAAAAAAACTCTGTTGTGCCACTTCGAAATCTTGTTTGTTACTCTGATCTTTATGTCATTGAAGAACATTTTCTTTCTTCTTCCTAGCATAGAATGCAAACCCAAGTATTTCTCGTGTCTAGCCACCACTTCAAAATTAAGGATATCCTTCATCAAAGCTACTTGAGAAGCTGCAATGTTACCACTAAAGAACATTGATGACTTACCATTATTGAAAATCTGTCCAGAGGCACACGCATAGGCATCCAATATAACCTTGAGATTTCTACAATCCAACTCATCAGCTCTGAGAAAGATAAGACTGTCGTCTGCAAAAAGAAGATGAGAGATATGGGTGTCTTTGTTGAACTGTAGGCCATGGATCAACCTACTTTCTTCAGCCTGTAGCAATAAGTTCGATAGCCCCTCTGCACAAAAGAGGAACAAATATGGAGATAGCGGACACCCTTGTCTAAGACCCCTTTGAGGTTTAATCAGACCATTCGCTTCCCCATTAATAATCACAGAAAAGGATGGGGTGGAGATGCAGTTCATTACTAAATCCAACCATCTTTTGGAGAATCCCATCTTGGTCAAAACTTCTTGTAAGAAAACCCATTCGACTCTATCATACGCTTTACTAATATCCATTTTCAAAGCTAGCCAACCCTTCCTCTTTCCCTTCGCCATCCTTATCTTGTGGAGACATTCGTAACCTATAATTACATTATCTGTGATAAGTCTTTGAGGAACAAAAGTACTTTGGTTAGGAGAGATCAATTGGTCAAGGCAGGTCTTAAGTCGATTAGCTATAGTTTTTGCTATAAGTTTGTAGATAACATTACACAGGCTGATAGGACGAAAGTCGCTCTCTCTACAAGGCTTCTCGGACTTAGGTATGAGAACAATGTATGTGTGGTTCAAAGAACTAAGCTCACCTCTCTGATTCAGAACGTGTAAACAAGTTTTAAGCACTTCCTGCTTAACATCTGCCCAATGCTTTTGGAAGAAAACAGCAGGAAGCCCATCCGGGCCAGGGGCTTTGAGGGGACTCATCTGAGCTAGAGCTTCGGTGATCTCCTCTACTGAGAAAGGTCTGTCCAGAGACTCCACCATTTCATCTGTAACCCTCATTTGCATTCCCTGCAACACTTCCTTAATTTGCCGACTACTGGGATTAGTGGATGAGAAAATGTCCGAAAAATATTGACAGAACTGCCTTTCCAGGTCTTCCTCTTGCTCTACCCAATTACCATATTTGTCGTAAATACCCTGAATTTTGTTTTGTCTTCTCCTTGAAGAGGCCTTAGCATGAAAGAATTTTGTGTTTTTGTCCCCAGCCTTCAGCCAATCGGTCCTCGCTCTTTGTTTCCATCGAATTTCTTCATCGATCAAAGAGTTAAAGTTGAATAATTCTCATAGAAGATTAATGAAGACTAGGTGTGACAAAAAAGCCTAAGCTCGACTCAAGGTGGAAAAAGCCCAAGGGCAAGTTTGGGTTGGGCCCGGTCATAATTAATAAACATAAAATTTTAAATTAAATATATTCATTTTTAATTCTATATACATATTATGACAACTAATTTTTTAACATTCAATCCCAAAAATGATTAAAAACATTTAAATTCTTATTTTTTTAAGTATTAATATATTTTAAAATTTAGTTTTTTCCAAAAAAAATAAACCTATTTTTTTTAATAAAAAAAAAGCCCAATTTGACCTAGAAGCAACATAGCCCATGTCGAGTAGGCCATGCCTGGCTCGAGATATTACCATCTCTAGTGAAGACCTCAAGTTTAAGGATTAACTCATATATATTTACCAAGATTCTTCTATAAAACACATATGATAAATATATATTTATATGAGAACTCTTGAAGGTCAGTACTTGTAAACTTGAAAATTACCACAAGTACCCATATGTAACACCAAACATCCATATCATGATAATAATTTATGAGATTAACTACCCATAGCTGGACGGAAATAACATCATGTTAGTCTATTCAGATTATCGATACCTTAATTACTGATAATTATTAAAAGCATTTATGAGTGATATAATCTCATAACCCAAAGCTCTCTTCAGTTCTTAGGTAAATCATTATAAAAACGTTATCATATAAGATATTTATAACAAAGATATATGGACATAAATTTATATTATAATTTTATCATGCCAAATATCTATAACAAAGATACATAGACATAAATTTATGTGATAAATAAATGTCATTTTATTTCATTCAATATAATTACAAAAATAACATTACAGTTCTAATCCAGGACATACTACTAAAAATAACATCCTTCACACACTTCTTTGAAATCATAGCAGAATTAGGCGAGAAGTACATCACAATTAAATTACAAATAATTAACGGTTGATTATGCAAGTCACAATGGCAAATTTCTTGAAGTTAATTTCACACAAAATTTTGCTTAAAAATAATTTTTAAAGTTAAAAAGTAACATTTATGTCTCTTTATATCTACTATGGGGTTGATTGGTGGAAAACTAAGTAAATTTCTTAAATTAACGAAACCCAACCCTTTAAGTTATTTTCCTTCAATATTTCAAAAAATCAAATTGAAGGATATATGCGAAAGGAGTAATATGAAGACTAAAATGAGACTAAATGAGGATTAAATCCAATCCATATATTTTTCTATGATTAATGATATATGAAAAAAGAGATGACAAAATGATGATAAAAATTAATTCTATAATTTTTATGTTAATTATCAATCACACGGTGGGGCAAAAATTAATTTTCACAAAAAAAATAAAAGGTATTCTTAATTTTAGCGAGAGTAAAACAAAATTATATCATTAACAAATCATACATTTCATTAATTTATATGAAATATTTTAATAAATTTTCGAATTGAGCAAGAACGAGCGATTGTCCCCACTCACCTCTTAGTGGTTTCGACACTGAGTTCACACATATATTTATTTATTTCAACCATATTATTAGTCATTTAGTTGTGTTAACATAAAATGAAATATTGATGTATCATCAAAAATATAAATGATTCATATAAAGTACATACTTATGTATATGATCTGATAATGTCGAATTCTTAGAAATAAATTTACCACCAAAAAAAAAAAAAAAAATTCCATAACTTTCTTTATGGTACATAATTATAAATCGAGTTTCTTTATTAAAAAAAAAATATTTATTTATGAGACACATAGATTTTAATAAAAGTATATATATTACCGTTTAGATTTTCTAACAATGACACTGCAAGTCTGCAACACATAAGTTTTTTATTTATCAACTAGCCACTTTTTCATTAATAACATTATAATCAATTAAAAATATATAATAAAAGACTATTTTGCCCTTAATACTATTTAATAAAATAGTAGCTTATTAATACAAAATACAAATGTTGGGGTGCGGTGACATTGTCATAATTCCTTGGTAATGAATAAAATAATAAATATGATTAGTATCAATAACGTAGTAAAATCATAGAGCATCAATTCTTCGAAAAATCTTTACCGAAAAAACTAGTGATCTTCAAAAATACATTTGTTCAAATTCATCTTCTAAGTTTCTCCTAAATTTGGAATCAAAGTCACTTTTTTTTCCAACTCTAGAATTGGTATTTAGGGACATTTTCTATTTTTAAAGAGAACATCCTTTAGTTTTCACTATAAAGTAATAAACAAACATGGGTGACAATAAGGAACACCGCCAAAAGATAATTACAGGTGCCCTAATTATTGCCCTACTATCATAAGCCACGTGTCACTCTCCAAACAAATCTTCCTCAATAGGATTCCTTAGTGGATATGGTAGTAATAGAAGATCCAATAATATTTAGACACGTGTAACACATCTATAACAAACTTTCGGAATAAATCATATTCTGAAATATTACCGTTGAAAGTCACACGACTATCACTGATCAAAAATCATCGGAGTACTTTCACTCCAGAAAAAACTTACTTCGGAGTGGTAATTCTTCAAAGTAAACTAATTCACAAGTAAATCCACCCAAAAATCAGAAAGCATTTCGAAATACTCAAGTCAGTAGAGTTTGATTATAACCTACTTATCTTAAAATATAAATACACTGCATGATAGTGTTGGGGTTTTGGGCGTCGGGGCGCAGCGGAAGCGCGGGTTCGGGCGAAATCGTATTTTAAATTTTTTTCAAAATACCGAATTAATTATTCAATATCTAATATGAATAATTAATTCATATTTCACCTAAACCTATTTATTCAATATCAAATATCAACATAAATATGGTGAGAACTCGCGAAACTTTTACGAAAATCGTTTTTCCGCAAAATTGCCTAAAACGTGTTTTTGACCGAACCGACAGTTATGGAAACTGCCCAGGTCAGATCCAATAGTGTCGGGGCAGTTCATGGGCTGCCCAAACCGTGACGGAATCACTGTTTTCACAGCCGTCTCCCGGTTGGCTCAAAATCCACCCGGTAACGCCGTTTTTGGCCGTTTTCGCTTATTTCAAGTCGTAAACACTTTCCGGCAATTGTGCCAACTCCCAAAACACATCCAAAACATTCGTAGGACATCAAAAGCATCCCATAATTTCCAGTTTGGGCAGATCTGATCTGCAACACCGAAATTGCCATTTTCATGCTTTTAAATCCAAAATTCCAAGATTAAACAAATTAATTAACACACCAAATTAAGTCACCACACATATGAATCACTCTAGAACAATTCTAGGCATAATAAGAGTGGCTAGTACACTCTAGAATGGCAACAAAGTGTCCAACAACATTTTGAACAAATTGGATAAAGATTACATTAATTTCATCCAATTTCAACTTCACACATGCTTCAACTTCCATCTCCAACAACCACAAACAAAAGCCCTAAAATTTCAGAATTAAAGAAACCCTAGATCATATCTAGCAACTCAAGAAACAAGAAAAAAATTTCTAAGCCAAGAGATTTAATGAATTACCTTTAATCCACTTGAATCCAAAGCCTTTTTTCTTGATTTTCCTTAATTCTTACCCATTTTTAAGGTGCTTCACGTCAATGGAGATGGCCATGGATGAGAGAGCAAGAGAGAGAAAATCAAATCCTCCCTTTTATATATAAAATGGCGTGAAAAGAGGGTTATTTTGTCATTTGTTGTATTTAATCAAATTAAATTCAACATTACTTTATATTATCCAATCATATTAAGACATATATAAAGCTAAAAGAAAACATGCCATTTGTTCCAACCATTTATCACCATGTTTCATATAAATAATGATAATCGGAAAAAGTATAAACTTTAATTATTTAATTATTTAATCATTGAATAATTAAACAATTAATTTACACATATATATGTATTTTATTTACAATAAATAACAAATACATATATTTATGGCATGTGACAAAATCTTATTTGACTAATAATTAATGTGTATTTAATCGTATTATGTATCAAATATAAATACACAATAATTATTAGCGGACAAAATCCCCTAATTGCATGTGTTATCGTTTAACGATTAAACGATCCGAATTAACTCATTTAATCCGGTGAAGTATTATGAACAATCCATATTATTCATATCGAGTTGCCCAAGTGCTCAACGAGTACACTTCATATTGTGGGACTCTCTAAGTTTAGGTATATTCGTCACGAAATCTAATTTCGTGTCCATAATCCACCCACTCATGGATTATGACGACCATGGATAATCTCGCTAAACTATACAAGTCGAGGTCATAGCAATGTATAATCCATCCGTCACAGGCTATCCGTATTATACCTGAGATATAGATGAGAACGTCAAATCCGTTCGGTATAATACAGTCGACTTTCAATTTACGATCACGAAATAACACTCGGAACTGATTTCCGACGTTATAACCACGACCATGGATTTACTAGATCATGAACACGTGAGGATGCCTATGCCCTGTACACAGGACTGACGGATCCTATCTTGATACGCACTGGATATCATGAGCATCAGTCCACACCCAACGAACATGCAGAGGTCTGATATAAATAGATCAGTGACGTGACTGCCATCAAAGTGTGGATGATAACTCATATATCCCACTGTGGTATCTCAAGTCGAAGGACCACTATGCTCGCTTAACTCGAGAAGGTTCATATTGACGTTGGTGTACCATATATTAGGAAATCTTCAGTGAGTCGTTCAGTGTCTTATCAAATAAACACCTACATGTCTATACGAGTCTCCCGAGACTCATGGTTCACTGGGATAAACCATCGGACCAAGTCACGATATACGACATGTACTGGTCTCAGCGGATTTTACTAACCGACCTGTGTTAGTAAATCTTGACCAGAAACTTTATTTAAAAATATACATCTTATAGTGCGCTTCTCAATGTCAATTACATACTACGTTGTAATTGCGCACTATATCGTAAATCCTAGGGTCTTTGTCTAATAGACACATATCACTAAACCATATTTAGTTTCGGTCTAATCGGAATCAGATATCTAATAGTAATTAGACCGAATATGTGTATAAAAGACAAGGGTGCTAACATAAAATTAGTAATATTTATGGAAAATAGAATTGCTCGTATTTATGAATCGGACATAAATACGATCTAGATTGGCACTCTGAGCATTAACCCTAACAGATAGATGAAATTAATGACATAATCACATTATACTAAACTAAATATACAAGAACAAAGCGTGACACATCAAATATACATCTGATGTCAACATTCCACGTGTCTAAACAACATTAATCCACAAATCCTAATGAAATTGTGGAACTGTAAATAGAAGATTGATAGATCCAAGAAAGGTTTTGGTCAATCAATTTAAGAAATATTCTCTAAAACTTTTAACTCACAAGAGAAGATATTAATTGTCTTTATATTTCAGCTTCGAAAATAATATCATTTTTTTAAAGAAAAAGCCGACTTGAGCGTTAGAGTATGCTAACATGCAAGACACTCAATTTTACTCTCAACACGTCAATATTGATTACGAAACCAATTGTTGACAGCTGATTTCGATCTCAGGGGCAATAATGGTTTTTTACTCCCGAGACAATCCTCCTCCAACTGTGAATTTGTTTTGTTTATGGGAAACCAAACGCAAATTTGGCAAAAGATAGATAAATACACCAATCAACAAAGAGATTTAACGTGGTTCGGCGGATAAGATCCAGCCTACATCCACGGGCACAGAACATACGATGTTTTATTACCGAAATATGTTTCTCTGATCTGTTTTGTGTTTACAAGTCTAATTCTCTCTTGTTCTCTTCTCCACTCTCAATGCCCTGCTCTCAACTCTCAACCTTTTTTTTTCTCTCCTTACAAGCACGATTTCCCCTCCTATTTATAATAGCAAAGAAATTGTTTTCCTTTTCCCATAAGGATTCCTAGTTGAAACTACATTCACTTCCTTTTTCCTATTAGGACACTGACTTATCAACTTTTCTCCATGAAAGTAGGATAACTTATCTTCTTATCAGTAGGAATAAGATGTCTTATCTTCTGGAGCATATCTCGTCATATTCTCGGTCTTCATGAGGTCGGTCACGATGGTCTTTTGAACTGAGAATGCTGCTATCGATCTGATAATGCCCGGTCATCTGATCTTAAGTGGTCGATTTACCGATCGTAAAGTGCTCGGCCCCTCACTCATGTGGTCGGGTCGGTATTAATGATCCTGACCAAGAAGGGAATTACCTTTTTACCCCTGCCGTACTGCTTAAATATCATAGGACCTGAAAATATCATCAACATCTGTCCCCTAGTTCTCGTTTCCAACGAATTATACAAGTTGGTGCCGGGAACTATATAAAAAGAACAGTACTCTTGACGGACTGATGGCTGCCCTTTATTTTTTTACATGTTTCTATTCCACTTTTTATCTTCATAATCTGCTCCGAATAATCTCCTGCAAACGATCTCTCGAGGCCCGGCCATGAGGGGACAACTCGAGCCGGAAATTAGATCATGCGGTGGGACGTAACCCGACCCCGAGCTGGGAGAAACACTTGGCTCTTGGGGAATGTTATGTCCCCAGTCCAAAAGACAGACTCGGTGGGACGTAACCCGACCCCGAGCTGAGAGAAACACTTGGCACTGTGGGAAAATGTTACGTCCCCATTCCAAAAGACCGACTCGGTGGGACGTAACCCGACCCCGAGCTGAGAGAAACACTTGGCACTGGGGGAAATATTTCGTCCCCAGTCCAAAAGACCGGCTCGGTAGGACGTAACCCGACCCCGAGCTGAGAGAAACAAAAAATGCCTCGGCGGAGCGAATCCAGCCCCGAGCCGAATAACCAAGTGGCCTCGGCAGAACGAATCCAGCCCCAAGCTGAATAACCAAATGGCCTCGGCGGAACGAATCCAGCCTCGAGCCGATTACTCAAGTATTGGCATCGGCGAGACGAATTCAGCCCCGAGCCGATTAATCATTGGGACTTATTCGGAAGGGAAGTAAATCAACCTTTAAAGCCCTATCGAATTTGGCATGAGCGTCCCCTTGCCAGACCCGCGAAAGATAAAAACAAAAAATGGGAGTGACTCGAAACGAAACATTTTGCAAGTGTGCACAACAGCACGGATACCTCAAAACAGCGTTCTGTCTGAGGTCTCCAAAACACAATTTTGAATCTTTCAATTCAGAATCCCGGCGAACCAGGATTTGGATCAATAGCATTTAGAACGGTAAGGGCACATCCTCTATACTTCAGGTCGCCATGGAGCCTGTGTATTGTTTGAGGGCTCCTCCTTACAACGCTGGAGCGAGCAGACGCTACGAGGGCACAATCCATCCCCGTGCTATACTTCTCACGGATCCGAATGATCAAAATAGGGATCAAATAGTGTCCGAAACATTAAGGGCATGTTCCTCCTTATGTTCGGTAACACTGGAGTAAGCAATCGCTACGAGGGCATGATCCCTCATCGTGCTATGTTTCTCACGAATCCAAATGATCGAAGAAATAAGAAGGGATCAAAGAGTGTCCGAAGCATTAAAGGAATGCTCCTCCTTATGCTCGGTAACACTGGAGCAAGCAAACGCCACGATGGTATCATCCATCCTCGTGCTATGCATCTCACGGATCCAAATGACCAAATAGGTAGGGATCAAAGAGTGTCCGAAGCATTAAGGGAATGTTCCTCCTTATGCTCGGTGACATTGGAGCAAGCAAACGCTACGAGGGTATAATCCCTCCTCGTGCTATGCTTCTCACGGATCCGAATGACCAAATAGGTGGGGATCAAAGAGTGTCTGAAACATTAAGGGAATGCTCCTCCTTATGCTCGGTGACACTGGAGCAAGCAAACGCCACGAGGGTATAATCCATTCTCGTGCTATGCTTTTCACGGATCCGAATGACCAAATAGGTAGGGATCAAAGAGTGTCTGAAACATTAAGGGAATGCTCCTCCTTATGCTCGGTGACACTGGAGCAAGCAAACGCCACGAGGGTATAATCCCTCATCGTGCTATGCTTCTCACGGATCCGTTGGTCAGACAAAACGTGTGGGGACACAGTCCATGCAGCCGCATTTCCTCGACTGGCCAGGCCGGCCATCTTACGGGGGCACTCCCTCCAGGTGATTCTCTCGTCATCTTCCAACAAAACAAACTTCCGGGCTGTTTCCAGAGCGGTGACATAATCCGGTGTACCCTGGATCCTCAAGTGGGTCCACAACTTTCCGATATTTAAGGCTCCCTTCAAACTCTCCAAGGCCTCGAGCGACTCATATCCCCCGACCTCGAGCATCATGCTATGGTACCGCTCAATGAAAGCCTTCAGGGGTTCATCGTCCCCCTGTTTCATGAGCCTCAATTCCCCAATTGTCTTCTTTGGAATGCAGACCCCTTTGAAGTGCCGAACAAATGACTTACTGAGTTGCGCGAAGCTTCCGATGCTCCATGGGGCTAGACTTCTGAACCACAGAATGGTAGATCCCCCCAAGGTTAGGGGGAATACTTTGCAAACGGCATCCCCTACTACTACTTGGACCTCCATCAACGGACAAAACTCTCAATATGGGATTTTGGATCAATGTGGCCTTTGTAGAGCGTCATGGAGGGCATGTTGAATCGTCTTGGGAAATTTACCGACCTTATTTCATATGTGAGGGAGATTCAACCTCGTCGTCCCGAACATCTCCCGTATCCGTTTTGAGGTTTGCTCCCCACTTGTCCATTTCTTTTATTAACCAAGATTTTATACTGCCATCCGTGTTACCGTGCCGCCTCCTAGAGCCTTCTTTGTGTCTGTCACTCCAGGTGCGGTGTTCCTCATGGCTTGAGATTTCCCGTCCTGTTTCACCATCCTTCTTATCTCCCCTTCTGGTGTCGCGGGGGCCATCATAGGAAGAATCTGGCCACTGTCTCCCCTCTTCTTCTTCCCACGTATCCTCTATTGTAAATTTTTTTCTACCACTACGGACCTCATCCCGTAGGGACCCTTCCTCCTCGGTTCATCTTCATCACTCACATCTGCGACCCTTTTTCCTTCTGCTATTTCGCCTCTTCTCCGACTGGCTCCGACTTCTAGTCTCTCATTATTCGTCTCTTCCATCCTCTCCAGTTTGTCCATCATGGATTTCAAAAGGTTTTGATTTTCCTCCCTATCTTTCCTTATATTTTCATCTATCTTCTCCATCCAATCCGCTGTTGAACTCCCTGACGACCGGTGATTTCCATCTTCTGCCATTGTCTTACTACGCGAGCTGCTTTTTGTTAGAGTTCCCCACAGACGCGCCAACTGTTGACGGCTGATTTCGGTCTTAGGGGCAATAAGGGTTTTTTACTCCCGAGACAATCCTCCTCCAACTGTGAATTTGTTTTGTTTATGGGAAACCAAAAGTAAATTTGGCAAAAGATAGATAAATACGCCAATCAACAAAGAGATTTAATGTGGTTCGGCGGATCAGATCCAGCCTACATCCACGGGCACAGAACAGACGATGTTTTATTATCGAAATATGTTTCTCTGATCTGTTTTGTGTTTACAGTCTAATTCTCTCTTGTTCTCTTCTCCACTCTCAATGCCCTACTCTCAGCTCTCAACCTTTTTTTTCTCTCCTTACAAGCACGCTTTCCCCTCCTATTTATAATAGCAAAGAAACAGTTTTCCTTTTCCCATAAGGATTCCTAGTTGAAACTACCTTCACTTCCTTTTTCCTATTAGGACACTGACTTATCAACTTTTCTCCATGAAAGTAAGATAACTTATCTTTTTATCTGTAGGAATATGATGTCTTATCTTCTGGAGCATATCTCGCCATATTCTCGGTCTTCATGAGGTCGGTCACGATGGTCTTTTGAACTGAGAATGCTGCTATCGATATGATAATGCCCGGTCATCCGATCTTAAGTGGTTGATTTACCAATCGTAAAGTGCTCGGCCCCTCACTCATGTGGTCGGGTCGGTATTAATGATCCTGACCAAGAGAGAATTGTCTTTTTACCCATGCCGTACTACTTAAATATCATAGGACCTGAAAAGACCATCAACACCAATATTCGGAGGATCAGGTCCATTCAAGCCCAGATTTTTAACTTTTAACTCTTTCGAGTAATAATGAAAGGATCCTTTTATATATATGTATATAAAAGTTGCAATAGTCAACATAACCTTATAACATACATATTTTTTTTTCCAAATTTTCTGTTGAACATGATTAGTTATTGGGCTAGTTCTAATTGCGAAGGTAAATGTAAGTATAAGAAAGAATGAGTGAGATTAACATCTATTAAGTTAATAAAATATATTATAAATAAAAATGATATGAATGCAATTGATTAATAAGTTTTTAAAATGGTTAATAATTTATTATATTTGTGGACTTAATTTTGAAGATTATCTCTATATCACCAAATAATTTTGATAATATTAATGAAACACCTAATCTTTTTATTTTATATCAGGAACTACTATATCAGATAATTTGATAAAAATATCTTTTTAACATTATCATGCACTTAACGTTGTTAATGGAAAAATAACTTATTGATATTAAACAGAAAATCTATGTATTATAATATCATTATCAGAAAATATTAATGGCGATATGTATCTCGGATAAAATCTTTACGTCTCGGAGATAATTTTCCAAAAAAAAATATAGGAATTATGGTTTTTGATAATTTTAATTGCTTTTATGTTTTGGTGTGTGAATCGAGTGTGGGTAGCCACAAGCTATAAATTTTTACATCCAATTGAAATACGCCATATTACACCAAATAAAAATCTCCGGTAAGTTGCAATTTACACTGAACGGATTCGAGGCTACCGAACCGAGTTCAAAGTTCAAACACTTTAACGAAGTCCTTTATTTCATTAAAAATCTTTCCTTTATTTTAACCATATGTAAATTTTGTCTGATTCCTTGTGTCACTGTCACGGCTCATTAGGGTTTACAGGTTCCCCCCTCTTTAGTTCTCTCTGTTTTAGGTATTGGTTCAATAACAATTCCTTTGTATGCGAATCTATTTTTTCCCCTTATTTACTTATATATTCTGCTTTTTATATAAATTATTCTTAATTGTATAAAATTCAGATAATTAATGGGTGTGATTGGCACTTCATCATCATCATTCCAATATTTGCTGAAATCCAACTTCCCAAACAGACCCTTTTTCTCATTTGAAGGAAAGCAGAGAAGGGTCATTTCTATGTCCTCCATTTTACCTGTAGAGCAACAAGTGAATGAGGGTCAACGGAGTTTGACCGGTGACTCATTTATTCGATCACATTTGAGGAAATTGAAACCTTATCAGCCTATTTTGCCTTTTGAGGTATTTTGAGAACCACCCATTTGAGCTATCTCAATGTTCTTGCTTTATTCAGTTTGTATTTTTATGCTGATTGGTGCTATAGATTGTGTGATTATGTCTGAAACAATTTTAATACTAGGCATTTATAATAAACCGTTTGAGTGTTTTTCTCCTTTTTGCTGCTACAATTCATTTTATTGACATTTGACAATGCTTCTAAGTTAATGGTTGGGTGAGCTAATGCCAATTGAATTTGTTTCTTTGAATTCAGAAGTCACTTGAGTCTTGAATGTTGACGGTTTTGTTTGGATAGGTTTTCTGTTGCCAGTGGTGTGGGTTTGTCACTTTTGTTTTCTAGATTCTTTACTTGGGTGCTAAAAAAAGCCATTTTGTAATTTCATTTCTTTACCTGGTTGTCTGCTATGTGTTCAACGATGAACAACTAGATAAGCTAACTCATAGTTTCTCGAGTCTCTAGTCTAGACTCATGTAAATTGCTAATTCAATTTTTAGGTTGATGGTACAAACTTGAGGCTAGAAAACTTGAAGCTAACTCATAGTTTCTCGAGTCTAAGTTGCTTCAGCTGTTTCAAATAGATTTAGTTTCCTACTGTTAATCCTTATAAAGTCGATTCACACTCCATACTTCCCCCCTTGAATATGTCCTCATGTTAATTGATGAGTTAATTTTCATTTAAATACTGGGTTCCTTCTTATAGGTTTTGTCAACACAACTTGGAAGAAACCCTGAGGACATCATCAAAATAGATGCAAATGAGAATCCTTATGGTCCACCTCCAGAGGCAAGTCATATGCAGCATCATACTTTACTTTAGCACAGTATTAATTTTCTATGATCATTTGTTTATATTCCAATTTCCAAGTCTGGTTACTGTTGATTACCTTTGATCTCCTAAGTACAAGTTTCAGATTGTTTGTAGGTTAGTGAAGCTTTAGGGCAACTGAAATTTCCTTATATCTATCCTGACCCTGAAAGCCGTCGATTGCGAGCTGCCCTTGCCGAAGATTCAGGGCTTGAATCAAATCATATTCTTGTTGGCTGTGGTGCAGATGAACTCATTGATTTGATTATGCGGTTAGTCCTTATCAAGTGACACTTGTATTACCTCTTACAACACTACTTGTTATTTTTTTCACTTCAAAAACTGTAAATCTCTAATATCCAGTTGTTTTTCTAATTAATCTAACATTGCAGATGTGTACTAGATCCTGGTGACAAGATTCTGGACTGTCCTCCAACATTTACAATGTATGAGTTTGATGCTGCTGTTAATGGGGCAGTTGTCGTCAAAGGTACATAGAAGATTTTTAGTAGTTTTGAGTTTCAATATTAGACATGGGTTATCTGATTTGCACTCCTTAGTTCATAGATGTCGAAATTGTAGGTTGGAAGGGGCCAAGGTTTAAAAACTGATGTTTGAAGGAGCTGGAGTTAATAAATTGGCTTCTTAGCCTCTTAGGTTTGCAAAGGAAGAGTTATCAGATCTGGTTTAAATAATTGTTTGGTTTGGTTTTCAATATGAAGAGATAAAAGAAAAATGCATATTCCACTTGCTTAATCAGATTATGATTCCCAAAATCACAAGGATTAGAAATCTTGACCAACAAAAGACAACCTATTAACTCAAATTACTGAAATACCAAATTTGAAATTTAGCTACTACCCTTAACAAAAGTCACAACTGATTCATACCTGAAAATTCGAGCAAAATAGAAATTCTACAGACTAAAACTCAATAGAACTACTGAGTTACAGGTTCAATGACTCAACTTCCTGGACCAAAAAGTCTTCTTTGCTGTGTTTGCCATGGCTTCTGCTGCTGGCTTACATAATGAGAAGTTTTATTAGCGAACTTGTTGATATTGCATCATTCATGTTTGTTCTTTTTAAGATTTGAATTTTTACTCTTATAAAAAAAAGAGTAATGATATATGGACTAAAGGGTGGCAGAAGAGTGACTAACATTAATCATAAAGTACATGTACTATACCGTTCAAAAGTTTTAGTCACCCTTAGTTCGTTTATCATTTTCCAAAAAAGATAGATTTGACTTTATACAGTGATCTTCTGCAGTTCCAAGAAAGTCAGACTTCAGCTTGAATGTGGATCTCATTGCAGATGCTGTTGAGAGAGAGAAGCCAAAATGCATATTTCTAACAACTCCAAACAATCCAGATGGAAGGTTATTTTAAACTGTTTATGTTCACTGGCTGTGTGTTTCTGTATACATGTTTGTGTTTGTGTCACATAATGTTATCCAAAGGTAATTCAGCGGTAAACAGTCTTGTCCATATATCAAAAGAATTATTATTTATATGGTTTTGATGTCTAATATCAAGTTCATACCTAAATCCAATACTTCTGAGTTTTCATGTTTCCTTCATGTGACCACCCATGAAATTTGGGAAATTTGTTTTGGTATGTTTTTTTTTTTTAAAAAAAAAAAAATTATTGGAATAAATAACATACACTTTCTGAAGAGTTTCACTTTTTTTATTCTTCACAGTTTTCACGTGCTAGAGCTCCCTTCCTTTTCTGAAGTTGATGCATCAAGTGTTTTTGCAATTGAAACTAAACGTATCATCTAACATAGTCATGCATCCCAATAGTTATCTTGCGACTTTCTTTAACAAGCACAAAGCTGTTGACCCCATTGCCCAACATGTACTGAGTTGTTGATTCTGTGGAATTATAAGAAAATTGAATCTGGGCACAATTATTGGTTTAACTTCACAAGTACTAGTTTAAATTTTGGCATTCTTGTTAATTGGTGTATTTGGCATCTCTGAAAATGTCTAGCTGGGGTTTTTCGCTTCAGATTTGGAATTATTTTCTCATATACCTTGTATATTTCTTGCTGACCCATTATTTGGCTATGTTATTGATTCAGTATCATCAATGATGAAGATCTCTTGAAGATCCTTGACATGCCCATATTAGTGGTGCTGGATGAAGCATACATCGAGTTTTCAGGGCTGGAATCCCGGATGAAATGGGTGAAGAAGCATGATAATTTGATCGTCCTTAGGACATTTAGCAAAAGAGCTGGTAAGATCATACTATCTTGATTATTCTTCTTACAAACAGTTAAATGTTTAGATTATTATTTCTTCCTTGTGCTACTAGATAAAGGAATTTGATACCTTATAAGTTGTAGGATGTTGTTTCCTTAGTTACTTTTTGTGTTGTGAGATTGATCAATAAGAGAAGTACGACAAGTTTTTGTTTACCACTCTCCCTTGTATTATTTCCTCCACTCTTCTTTATAAAAGATATTTTGCTACCTTAGGTAATAGTGTAATACTCCTTATCTAAGCTTTGATATTCTAACTTCCAGCCTCCTCTCTATGTCAGTGTGTGGATTTGTCTTGTTAGGTGGGATCTTTGCTGATTCATTATAATAAACTGCATTACAAAATAATAAGACTTTTCTGATTCATTCCATCCTCAAATTAATTATCAGCAGCAAATTACTAAAATTTAAATTTAAGAATGAAACTGGGTGCAGGTTTAGCTGGACTCCGTGTTGGATATGGGGCATTTCCTCTGAGCATAATTGAGTATCTCTGGCGAGCAAAGCAACCTTATAATGTCTCTGTGGCTGCTGAAGTCGCTGCATGTGCGGCTTTGCAGAATCCAACATATCTGGAGGTTTGTCCTTTATGAGTTTTGGGCCTTATTTGATACTCGTTTAATTCTCTCATCCAAATATATCAACAGAATGGATAAAATGAAACACCTTGTTCTTCGGCATAATTCCTAATATCTGTCTACGATGTTTACCAGAAAGTTAAAGAGATGTTGATACAAGAACGGGAGAGGCTTTTCAAACTTCTCAAGGATGTACCATTTCTCCATCCATATCCAAGCTATTCTAATTTTATTCTTTGCGGGGTTACATCTGGAAAGGACGCTAAGAAGCTAAAGGTACCTATCCTTTTCTGCAAATCCCTGCTTTACATATCAAAATAATTTTAAATCTGCGTCCAGCAGTCATCAAGAAATTCACTCATTGAATGACCATAAGAAGTGCATCATGTACCCATTTCATTGCAGTTAAAATTAACGATGGTAGATGGTTTGTTATCTTTCACTTCAACCATGTGTCGTAACATTTCATACCTTGTCTCGCAGGATGACCTTGCAAAAATGGGTGTGATGATCCGTCACTACAATAACAAAGAATTGAAGGGCTACGTTCGTATGTCTGTTGGGAAGCCAGAACACACAGATGCCTTGATGGAGGGCCTCAAGCGCCTGTATTAATTCCTCGTGTTAAAGCTTGGACACCAGCCGCTGACAACACCCTGTCCATTTTTTATCCTATCATATGTATGCACTTTAAAACCCTCTTATATATCTGTTTTTAGATTAACAGTAACTGTTTAGCTGCCGAGTTAATTTCTGACTGAATAATTGGCCCATCGGCTTCTTGTAATGGAAAGTTTTTGAGGAATGTTCCAAAGATACCTCGGCTAAGTTTCCATTTGTATTTTGATATCACATTGGTTGGATGAACTGAAGAGGACCACTATAGGAGTGTGCAGATGGTCAACCCTAGTCAAAGACTATGTTTAATCTACAATACTGCCTGAGGTAACAAATCGGAGTAGAACGATTCTTGGCTAAAAAACTGAAGAGTTTTTGAAGTTTGTAAATATATAAAGGGGTCGTTTGAAATTTATCCAAATTGGAGAATCCAAACTAAGCAATAAATTGATAATTATCCAAATATCAATATCATTCACAATTCCACCCAATTGGCTTACAGCTAACCAGATTTAGTAATTTACCAAAACAGACATCAAGGATTCAAATCTAACAGCTGACAGACAGGTGAGGTGACAACTGTCCCCCAATAAAAAGATAAAGCAATACGGCAGGATCGGAGGTCATTTCCGTCAATTCATCCCCTCAACTTATAAATCGAACGAATCCAAATCCATCAACCGCCTCTCTCCTCCGGCACTTTCATCGCCGATCGCCCAAAAAAATATTTATTTTTACTCCCAACACTCTCTTCACTCCTTAAAAAAAAACAACTAAATAAGGAATTATAAAATAAATAAAAACATTATTTGTTATTGAATTTTTGACAATGCGAGAATGCCTCAGTACAGGCAATCGGGGACGGAGAGATACGGCGCACTCCACCACCACCACAACTCAAACGGCGCGTCGTTTAACGACCACATGACGGTCGGGATTCGCGCGGCGCAGTACAACAAGCCAGCTCGGGCTCGCAGGTCGGCTCGCTCCGACAAGGCTAGCCGCCGCCTGTCGATCGGCTCGGTTATTTTTGTCCTCTTGCTCGTGCTTCTCGTCACTGTTTTAGCGTCTTATTACATCTCCGGATATAGTATTCACAATGACGATTATCAAGATAAAGGTCAGTTCATTTTCAATTTTGAGAAGAAAAATAATTATTTTCGAATAATGTCGGTAATTATTTTGTTTTTGAATTAATTAACTTTATTTATGGAACTCAAATTCAGTTACCAAGTAGTTGTATTACTATAGATTCAATTCAGCCAAAACAAATTACATTGTTCAGAAAGGAGTAAAATTTCAATTTTACTTGATCATATCGTACTGGTCTTGCATAAGTAAACATTGCAAAACAAGGTCGGGCTTCTTGTAGCTCAATAGCTTCTCTTGCCTTGTCGGTGAATATGTATGTAATGAAAGCTGAGCAGCTCAAGTGCTCAAGTCTGACTTTCAATTTTGAACAGTACAGATTATTACTATAATTGCTGAAGATCTATTTGTATGTTTGGGTGCAGAACTGATTAGTCACAGTGCTGTGGATGATGAATTGAAGAACGACCTTGATTTTCTTACGAATGTGACACGGACAGATACATTTAAAGTCATCGGTTTTGCAAAGGGTTCAATAGGTCATGGACGAGATTCCAGATATTGGGATAAGGATGATAGGGGAAGGGATGATGATTATAGTAAGGATGTAGTAGAGCATACTAAGGATGAATCTACTAACGCAGGTCATGTTTTTGTGAAAGTGGACAGTGGCTCCAAGAAAATATCTGTTAATTATCCTCATAAGGGTTCAGACCGGAAAGGAGTTGGGTTGTACAATGAAGCAGGACGTAATGAATTGAAAATGTATGAAGCAGAATATGAGGCATCTCTTAAGGGTGCAGGCCGGTCAGGAAATGACAGTGGAAATGAAAATCAGCAATCTAGTGATAAGGTTGTTGGAGTTGACAGTGAGCCTATTGATGTGGATGATGACTATAACAATAATGTTCAATTTCATGACACTCAAGTAGAAGAATATGATGATTCTGGACAAGATAAGGGTGACCACTCTGATGGAGCAAAAATCCAGAATCAATATCGAAGAGAGTCTTCTGATTTTAATGATGTTAGAAAGCAACATCAGAATGTTGCAAAGGAGGTTAAGGTATCTTCTCTGAAATCTCAAAACTCAGACAAATTTGATGCAAATCAAAGACAGGTCAGTCTTGTTGGCGATCAATCTACTAAAGCTTCACCAAAAAAGAAAGTGAGACGCCATAAATTTTCCCGTAAGTTTTTTTGTTACTGTTACTATTGTCATATTTCTTTTCATTTAAACCACATTCTGTACTATTGAAGCTGATGTGTGCCAGTCTAACCTGGATTTCTTTTCTAGACTTTGCAATGGAACTATGCAAATTAATCTTGAAGTGTGATATTGATATATGGTTCATCACTGTAACTCTTACCACCTTAGAAATTCTGAAAAATGCTATTAGAGATAGGCATGCCTATGGACTAATAATATAGATACTAGATAGGCAATGAATTTGCTTTGTACTGTATTAACAGTTAAGTAGGCATATGCCTTTAGAAATTTCTCGATCTTCTATGTTCACTGAGTTTTAGACTGGTGACTACGACCAGATCCTACACCTTCAGAAGTTAGGAACTTCTGTATATTAATATGCCCCAGGGGTTGTGAAACATACCTCTTTGTTGCCTCCAAAGATCGTTTACTTCTTAAACATCTCCACCCTCCACACCCTCTCCCCCTCCCTTTTTTATGTCTGAAACTCCTTGGGGCTGTGTTCATGAGTTTCTGTTCAGTTTGTTGTTCTATTTGAGGCACTGTTTATATAGGATTGCGCCTTGTAACTCGGCGGCTTAAAATATCCAAGTCTAGACATTCTGTTTACATTATTCATAAAATACTTAGTTCCATAAATTTTGCTTAATTTCTTTCGGTTTATTGTTTGGATGTTGTCACTTTAAATTTAAATTTGTTATCCATGCCTGATGTGTCTGGTTCAAATTTTTTAGGGTCATGTGAGATGAAGTTCTTAAATTCTACTACACAGCTTGTGGAGCCCTTGGAAAGTCGAAAATTTGCAAGATTTTTCTTGCAGTATACAGAAGTGGAAGAGAAACCTGATGGAGAAGCCTTATGGGAACCTAGATTTGCCGGGCATCAAAACCTACATGAGAGGGAAGAATCTTTCTTAGCCCGTGACCAAAAAATAAATTGCGGTTTTGTTAAAGCTGCTGAAGGATATCCAAATACCGGATTTGACTTGGCAGAAGATGATGCAAATTACATCAGTAGATGCCACATTGCTGTGATTTCATGCATTTTTGGAAATTCGGATCGCTTGAGGATACCTGCTGATAAAATGGTATGAATAAAAGTACTGTGTATATTTGCTATGCTTTTTCCAATATCCAAGTGCTTGTGATAGAAGAAAAAGTATTTCAATAGTACAAGTTTGGCAGAATATAACTTTTGGGTTAATAGTTCGGTACACTATTCTGAAAAGTTTATTAATTATATTATGTTAAACTGTTATTGATGAACTTGAATCATAAATAAGGCACTGTACAAAAAAACTGTTGTGTGAATTCAAAATTGAGCGCAGAATTTTGTAACTTTTGTGAAATCTTCTTGTACTGTTATTATGAGTGCAATCCCTTGGTATGCAAGTTAGATTGCTGAGATTTTGAATTTTAATTTTAATTTTCATTTGTGATGCATATCTCCTAGAAATCCTAGTAATTTTTATACCACAATGTGATTTGAAATTGTAAATGGGGCCTCAGTTACTTTTTTCTTCTTCAGATCACTCGTTTATCAAAGAAAAATGTCTGCTTTGTTATGTTCATGGATGAGCTCACTTCGCAAACACTTTCTTCTGAAGGTCGAATACCAGATAGAACAGGTTTTATTGGTTTATGGAAGATAGTTGTGGTGAAGAATCTTCCTTATGATGATATGCGCAGAGTGGGTAAAATACCAAAATTGTTGCCACATCGACTATTTCCATCTGCAAGGTGAGAGTTAGATTCAACAGAATGTAGACTTGTTTGTAGTATAATGCCAATATTCAGCCATATATCGGTCTTTTAGCTTAATGTTTATTCCTCCTATCCTAACACAATTCATTTGTTCTCTTTCTATATACATTTGTGTTTTTATTTATACTATCTTATTTAATTATGAAATTGAGTCTGACCAGTCATGTTGATGAGCCTTTAGATTTAGACATAACTCTTTCTCTTGGACCCATGCAAAGCACAAAAATTCAGAGTAATTAAATGATAATTTGGAATCCGATTAACTGCTGGTAAATTTAGTTGATCGACTGGACTAACCCACATTTCCTAGCTGCTTTTTATGAATGTAAGGTAATAAACTCAACATGCCAAACTGTTAGGTGTTTTAGAGCCATATTGCTGCATGATTTGTCTCTTGAACCAGTTAGCTTTTATTTTTTATTTTTTCATTTTTTAGCCAAGTAGATTGAATTGAAAGTAGAAATATTTACAAAAGGTGAAACCAGTTAGATAATCAGGTCTTCAATAAATTTGAATTAAAAGTAGAAAGATTTACAGAAGATGAAACCAGTTAGATAATCAGGTCTTCGAAAAAGATCATTTACTTGAACGATTTAGAATGTTGAATGCAGAAACCTGATTTATGGAGATTGTCACCGTATATTGATGTAGTCCCCGACACCATTGAGGTGAAAAAGAAAAGAATGGAAATAACTATTTATTATACTTGCAACCAAATATTTGAATATTTCTATTTCAGAATTGTGTTATATAGGAGCAGATTTTCGGAGAGTGTTTCATGCAAAGGCTGTGGCTTCTTTTTGTCTAAGCTCTACATTTGAACTTTTGTCAGATACTCGATCTGGTTGGATAGCAAATTACGACTCCAACGTGACCCTTTACTCATCTTGGAATATTTCTTGTGGCGTAAAGGTTATGAGTATGCCATTTCTAATCACTATGACCGGCATTGTGTTTGGGAAGAAGTTGCACAAAATAAGAAGTTGAACAAATATAATCAAACTGTGATTGACCAACAATTTGCATTCTACCAGTCTGATGGGTTGAAAAGATTTGATCCCTCAGATCCTGAGAGGCTTCTTCCCAGTAGTATGTGTTTCATCAACCTTATACGATATACTTTTGCTTGTACAGATACATGGATAAATTTACTATTTTATGTTACATTTCAGCTTTGCTAAACTTATTTTCTACCACCCATGACCCACCCAGCCACATTGTCTCTCTCTAAAAGTGAGATTCATTTTGTTCTGTCTGCAGATGTTCCGGAGGGGTCTTTCATCGTGAGAGCACACACTCCAATGTCAAATTTGTTCTCTTGTCTTTGGTTCAACGAGGTTGACCGTTTTACTTCGCGTGATCAGCTAAGTTTTGCTTATACTTACCAGAAATTGAGAAGGATGAATCCCGACAAGATGTTTTATCTTAACATGTTTAAGGTATGCCATTGTATCATTTATTTTTCAACTTAGTCAAATGGAATGGAATTAAAACTAAAAAATCATACTAGCCATTAAAAGTTTCTTTCGACAAATGTTTCAATAGAGGAAAGGTATATCAAAATCGTGATTTAAAGTTTTTTTTTGCTTCCATGCATCACAGGACTGTGAGCGGAGATCTGTAGCTAAACTATTTCGTCATAGGTCAGTTGAGAAGCGAGATGTTCGTCAACAAGCAGCAACATAAACTATGTGCCATACTCCGGATGCTCCTTTTTCCTGCATACACTATGCCTTCTGCTGCAGTTGGCTCGACATGTTGTAAAGGTCGTGGTTGCTGATGCAATGCTTTGTATTCTACACCTTGGAATTCAACAAAATCTGTTGAGGTGAACATTTCTGCAGCCATTCGATATCAATGCAGTGAAAGAAAATCTCATACCCATTTACCCAATTCATTTTACACATTACTAGTGGCAAGTGAAGCACTCTCAATACTTTGTATTACACAATTCCACTACAAGTAGTATTTTTTTGCATTTTCATTTTTATCATTTGGTGATCAAGTTCATTGTTGTATGTATACAAAATTTTGATGGGATATTTGGAAAATTTGATTGGGAATTCTACAAATTCAAGCTTACAATTTACATGATTGAAAAACTGCCAGTTTCATTGTTAGCTTACAATTTGTAAGAATGCGTGAAATAAGTCGTTCAAACGGGTGGCTGCGGTTCCAGAATCGAATTGCAAAATTCGGGTTCTGGGATTGGTTTCGAACCGTAGGTGTGAGCAAAAATTGTTTCGATTTCGGTTCCGGTTTCGCGTGAAACTGGAATCTATCCGGAAAAAATTGGTTCCTAACTAAGTGGACCGGAAACTACCCAATTAAATATGATACTTTATTAATCGGTTCTAATTCGGTTCCGCATGGAACAAGAACTTACCCAATTAAATAGGGTATCCGAACCTACCCAATTAAATATGGTACACTATTAATCAGTTCCAATTCGATTCCGGTCTGGCTCTGATTTACCCTATTTATTTTTTATTGTCGAACTTTGAAAATACAATTATTTCTCACACTTGAATATTACATAATATTTTCGGCAACTATTCATACAAAAAATAAAACAATAAATAATATTGGGTTTAAATTGGTTATAAAATTGTGTTTAAATTGAGTTTTAAAACTGATTATGAAATTGAGTTTAAATTGAATTTTAATTTGGTTCCGAAATTGGTTCTAATTCGGTTCCCAAAACAGGTTCTGATTCCGGTTTCGAAATTCGATTTCCAAAACAAGTTTCGATTCCGGTTCCGTAATTCGGTTCCCAAAACAGGTTCCAGTTCCCAAAATAGGTTTCGGATCCGTCTATGACAGAACAAGAACTGGACCGTTTAAATTCAGTTCTTCCATTTGGAACCAGAATCGGTCTTGTTCCAACTGGTTCCGGGTAGAATCGAAATTGGTGCTTAGCCCTACCAAATCGCATTATTTTTAGTAAAATTAAATATAAATTAAATTTGATTTAAATTAGTTTTAATTAAAAAAAAATTAAATTAAGAGCTAGAACTTATTTTTTTTAAAAAAAATTAAGCTGCTTATATATCTTCTGAGGTCTGGAGGAGTTAAAGGTCATATAGTTCTCTTACCTTTTGTTGAACCGTTTATTTTTTTAAAAAAAATGTGAGGTTCCGATTCCATTAAAATGAAAATGGAACCAAATCGGATATTTCTGATTCCGATTTCGATTCGGAACCGAACCGTGGTTAGACTTATTCAAAGTAGTATCGTGCATAAGCTAAGCTGGATATGGAAAAGGTCCTTATATATTTAGTTTTATCTTTATTTTTTCACATAGAAATTATTTCTAGTGTTCGAATCCCTAATAAAACAGATAATAGATTAACAATTGATTGCGAGGCAAAATTGTCGACATAAATATTTTTAAATTTCTCTGAACACTTTTTCAAATTAAGAAGGAAGTATAATTTTCATCAACATAATCACACTTACTGACTTGCGCGGTTCCAAAAATAGAAAGAAAAGCAAAGGATATAGAATCACAAATCCATCCTCAAAGAAATATAAAATTCACTCACATATCCTAATTCTATTCTGTTTGAGGGGTGCAATATTGTAGAGATCCAAACAGACCCTTCAAGCGATTAGATAAAATGAAAATGAAAATGATACTCTCACTGACTTTCTCATAAACACTTTTACAAATCCCTTCACGTAACTACAGTGATCTATCACCACTCAAATGAAACAAAAATGATACAGGGTCAGAATTGGCTAGAGTACAGGGTCAGAATTGGGCTGTGAATTGTGATCCCATCCCAGCCACAGCCAGGCTAAGGCTTCCGGCATCAGTATTTGAAGCAGGACCCACTTTCATTTTGCCTTGTTCTCTGAGCCACAGGTGACCAAACCCAGCAATTCTCTCTTCTTCTATCTGTTGGTGGCAACCAAGACCCTTCTTTGTTCAGGTATTTTGTTTTTGTCTCTTATCTCCATAAAAATGTTCAATTTTTGTTACTGGCGTGCTTGAATTGAATGTTCTTGAATCTAGTGAGATTGGTGTAATCTGGTAACTGCTTGATTGAAGCTTAATTCATTATTCCAGATTCTAATAATTGGGAGGGTATAACTAGAAGTTTTTTTATCAGAAAATAAATGTTTTGGTTGGTGGGTGCTGAGTAAATTTATGATTAGGCAGTCTCATGATGATTCTGTCAATAGTGATATTTTCTATGCTTTCTTTAGTTAAGATCTTTTTGAAAGTTCTATTTTTTTCCTCCTCACAGTTACTGCTTTATTCTTTTATGATTTTGTGTGCAGGAAGGAATGCTAGGAAAATCGGTGGCTTCTCCTTTGTTGAGTGCATCACCCTGTCTTTCCACTGTAAGTAACTTCTCACATTTCATTCTCAACTGGATATTAAATGGACACTTATAAATAATGTCAAATTCTTTTGCTTTTTCATTGCCATTATCTGCTTTTGCATGAACAACAAAGATGAAAAAAAGAATGAATGACTCCATGGAATGATGGACACAGTTTACAAATTCCATTTGAAATGTCTAAAGACGTTATTAGACTTTTAGTTTTGAAGAACATACTCAGCTTATAAGACATGGATTAGTAAAAGCTAATTTATGGCCTACGTATATGATGTTTCTGGCGTTCTGATATTTTGGATTTGTTAGAAAAAATATATGCAAGGTCTCTTTTTGTTCATTTTAGGAAAATTCCTACTTGCTATAGGTCATCCTGTTATGCTTCACATTAAATCACGTCGATACTAATTGGGGTATGAAGTGAGCAATGTTCATTTCGTTTTATGCATTGTGTATTTATTTTGTTTAATTAATAAGAATTAAGAAGTTGATTTCGCTTGTTCTACTTGCAGCCTGATATTTCTACAACCACACCAAGTAATGCTTTCTTGAATGTAAACATAACCAATGGACTCCCACCAAATGCTATTAGAGGGCCGTGGAACTCTTATACTAAGAAATGGGCAATATATTCAAATACTCAAGTTGAAAGTATCACTTTGAGCGATGAAGAGAGAAAGAAATGGGAAGCATGCAGACAAGTTCTGTCTCCATTTAGTTTCAGTATTGAGGAGGAAGACAAGATGCTGGGAAAAGCTTATGGTCATATCCATTCATCATACTGGAGTGAAGAACGTAAAAAAGAAATCCCAGAGTTCGAAACAGTAAGTGAAATATTAGATTATCTGAGGAATCTAAACCTTTCGGATGATGATATCCGAAAGCTTCTTAAAAAGTTTCCTGAAGTTCTCGGATGTGATATTGAACATGAGTTGAGGAACAATGTGCAGATCCTGGGAAAAGTTTGGGGTATCGAAGGAAAACCTTTACGAAACCTTCTTCTGCGAAATCCGAAAGTGTTGGGCTATAATGTCGATTGTAAGGGAGATTGTATGGCACAATGCACAAGATGCTGGGTTCGATTTTAGATGATGTAAATTTTCAATTATAGTTTTCCGAATCAAAGGGAACATCATTATATTACCACTCTGTGAAGCTGTCACATGTGTATTCATGTTTAATTTAACATTACTTTTTAGAAAAATTAAGGCATTGAGACCTTACAGTTGTATCTTGTAATTCAAGTTTTCTATTAAACTTCTCAAATTATGTGTTATATTTCAAAGTTCTTAACATAAACTTTAAACCTGAAACGCAACTTGTAATGTAAGAATTACATTCAAGGATATTTAAATCCATGCCGGATCTTATTAAAAAAAAAAATCACAACAATAAATGAAACATAAGTACAAACAGATGGATACAATTAAAACTCAAGGGCACTTGTGTAGATTGTATTTTTATGCATAGCCTAATGATAAATCTCTTATAGAAACAACCTCTAAAAGGTTGGGAAATTGTAACGATGAATGCCAGGAAGGAAAGGAACTCTAAAGAATATAGCCAAACGCCAGCCGAACATCACCTATCTCCGGCCGACCTTCTCTCTAATCCTAAAATCCGATCGTATATACTTTGAAAATCCTAAATCTGACCGGACAGAATACATCTGTCATTGAACATGCAGATTGTCAGTTACTGAAGTTAAGAGACCTGATTATGTCCGACCGGACATAAAATTCATGTTTCACATCCGGCAGGACATACATTAAAGCGGTCAACGCATGTAACAGACCAATCAATGGCCAATCGGACTGAAATTTCAAATGTTAAGTCCAGCTGGACATGTATCGAACGTTACAGTCTTCAGTAACGTTAGACAGAGAGGATAGGGGAAAAATGATTCTGTTTGTCCTTCCCATTTCTAGACCCAACATTTCACTATAAAAAGAGGCATTTCCCCCACCTTGAGGGAGGATAATTTTTTATAAAAGATTGAAAATCTAATTTACAAACACTCTCCCATATTGTGATCCTGCAAATTTAGAGAGAAAACTTGTGAGATGAACCAACAAAACCTTTTGGAATTTCCCTCATTCTAGCAAGCATCCAAGCAACAACCTAGGCATTCTGAGGCGTCTTTTTGAGCCAGATTATAGTAAGAGGTACGACTTGGGATCACTCTTCATATTATTTCTGTGTTTTGAGATTTCTGTTCTAACATAATATCTTCGGTCGGACGTCCATCATGTATGGTCGGACATGCACACACCTCCAACTGCTTGATAACTATATCAGGCCGCCTTTACTATTTTCCTTAGTTTGGTTACTTTATTAATATTTATTTCTGTATTAATATGCACGTTGTTGTTGTTTTCTTATTAACATTTCACGTATTCTAGCATGTTAGTGTAGGGGTTTTATAGGGAATATCCGGTAACACAGCGGAACGCAGAAAATTAAAATTTTCCGATTTCAATAATTTTTCTTGGATCAATAAAATAAACTTATTTTTTTAATTACCCAATACTTAAAAACTGAAATTTTTACACACGAAATCAAATTTATTTGTAATTACCGAATTGACCTAATAGTTTGCAAATTGATCATTTTAGTCCTCAAATTGTCAAATGTAATTTTGGATGATTCTAAATCAATTCTAAAATGATTTCCAACATGTCCAACACATCAAAAACAAATTGCAACAAAATCCCCAAAAAATTCATATTGCCGAACAGCCCCTTAATTTTTCAGTTTTTGCAATTTGGTCCATTTTTGTTCAAAACATGTTAAGATCAAATCCAATCAACCCAAAAATTAATATGCATCATATATACCATAATACATCACATATATGAAAAGCCCCAAATTTGGAAAGGGTTAAGAATCATAATTTTACAATTTCTTCAAATTGACAAAATACACCAAATCAATTAAATCCAACACTTTAATTCAAACTTAGCCACACCAAAAAAGTCTCACCATCATGAAACAACTCAAGAACAATTATAGGTCATCAATGAGTGGCTTAGAAACTCTAGAATGACAACTTGATTATCAAATAATCAAAAGGGAGCTTAAGAACTCATTTCAAGCTCACTTGGATATCATACATGCTTTCATCTTTCTATCAAGTTCAAAACCATTTAAAACACAAACTAAAAGTGTAGAGACAACATCCTAGCAACACATGTTGAAGCTAAGCATGATAGAAATAATTTCTTAGTTGAAAAGTTTAAAGAAAAACTTACAAAATCAAATATTTCCAAGCTTTTTCTTTTTGGTTCTTCAACTTTGCTCTCAACTCTTTTGTGTTTGTTTTTGGTAACTGGTTAACCTAATACAATGAAAAATGAAACAAAACAATATATACTCTCCCAATTTTCCATTGGCCGAAATTTGTGAGTATATACAAATATCTAGATTTTTTTTTCAATAAAGCTTTAATCAAGTTGTGTATTTGATCATTACACCATTTAATGATTTACAACAAGTCAAATAAATCAACTAAAGTCTTGTCCTAAAGTAATCATAACTTAAGATATTTATATTTTAATTACTTTAATTATTTAACAATTAAATAATTAAATAATTATTTAAATATATATATTTTAAATATATGTATATTTACTTTAAATATGCAAATACATATATTTATGATATATGTCAAATATCACAATTTGACATTTAATTAATGTGTATTTAATAAAATCATTCATTAAATATAAATACATATTAATTAGGAAATGACCGTTAGGTCCATTTGCATGTATTTTTCTTTTAATCTTTAAACAACTTATAAATAATCAGTATTATTCATAAAAGTTGTCCTAATGCTCTACGAGTATATTTCACTAGTGAGACTCTCTAGATTCATGTATATCCGTCACGAAATCCAATTTCGTGTCCATAATTTACCTACCCGTAAATTATGAAATTATGGACGACCACAGATAAACTCACTGAATCATACAGGTCGAGGTCATGGCATATGTTTAATTCCTCCGTCACAGGTATCCGGATATATCCCAGAGATATAGATGTAAATGTCAAATCTCTATAGGGACAATTCTGTCGATGTCTCTATTAGCAATCTCTAAAAGAACACTTAGAACTTACTTCTAAATTGTACCACGGGCCCATGGTTTTTATCTGATTGCTAATCATATATTGACTACCTATGCTCTGTACATAGAACTGACGGATCCTATCTCGACACACAGAGGACACCCTGAGGATCTGTCCACACCCAACGAATAGGCGGAGGTCTGATCTAAATAGATCGGTGACGTGACTGCCATCTAAGTGTGAAAGATGTCTCATGTTCCCACAATGGTATCTCAAGTTAAAGAATCATAAATGCTACTCAACCCGAGAAGATTCTTATTGACGTTGGTGTACCATCCATTAAGAGTCTTCGGTGAGTCGTTCAATGTTTATCCCCTATAAATACCTACACGTCTATACGAGTCTCTAAGACTCATGGTTCATTGAGAAATATTATAATCCAATATTCCAGTATACGACATGTACTAGTCTCAACAAGTTTACTTTACTGACCAAGTAGTGTAAACCTTGACCAGGAACTGTCTAAGAATGACAGCGTCATGATACAACTCAATGTCAGTTGCGACGCTTTTGCAACTGCATCATAACTAATCATTCTAAGGTCTTTTACGTCTTTACTATATCAAGAGATATTATATTATAGAAATTGCTTATTTTATTCATAATAAAACGTTTACAAAAGTATTTATAAGGAAATACAACAGGGAATTGGCGCTCTGAGCACCAACCCTAACAAAATCTCCCACTTGCTCTAGTGCCAATATCGATTGTATCTAATACCCATCGACTCCACATGTTTATGAAATATCTTCGGAAGTATGGCCTTCGTAAGCGGGTCTGCTACATTATCTTCACTCGGTACCTTGCACACGATAATATCCCCTCGCGACACAATCTCTCGAATGATGTGGTACTTGCATTCCACATGCTTTGACTTCTAATGCGCCCTCGGTACAACTTCATTTGCAGCTTCAGAAGCTGCAATGTATTCCGCCTCTATGGTGGAATCTCCTGTTGACCCCTGTTTGAAATTCTTCCAGGAAACTGCACCTCCGTTAAGGGTAAAGACGAATCCAGATGTAGACTTTCTATCATCAGGATCCGATTGGAAGTCAGAATCCGTATACCCATTAACCTTCAGTTCACTTCCTCCATATATAACCAACTTATCCTTAGTACCTTTAAGATACTTCAAGATATGTTTAATGGCCATCCAATGATCATTGCCTGGATTGGAATGATATCTACTGGTTTCGTTAACAACGAAACTGATATCAGGCCTAGTACAAAACATGACATACATTATGCTACCCAAACACGAAACATAAGGTTGGTTAGGCATTCTAACCTTCTCATCTTCTGTTTGCGAACTCATCTTCTTCGAAATATGAATCCAATGTCTGAACGGTATAATTGATGTCTTATAGTTACCAAAATTATACCGTTCTAAGATCTTATCTATGTACGTTGATTGAGATAACCCAATTAGCTTCCTTTCTCTATCTCTATAGAGTCTTATGCCTGAAACATAGGAAGCTTCTCCCAGGTCCTTCATGGAGAAATTCTTACAGAGATAAGCTTTGACGCCTTACATCATCCCTATATCATCCCAATGATTAGGATGTCATCAACATAGAGGACTAAAAATACCACCATGCTCCCACTGACCTTCTGATACACAGAGGATTCTTCTGAATTCTTGAGAAAACCAGACAATCTAATAATCTCGTCGAATAGAAGATTCCAACTTCATGAAGATTGTTTAAGTCCATAAATGGACTTTTTAAGCTTACATACCATACCCGAACACGAAGCATAAGGTTTGTTAGACATTCTAACCTTCTCATCTTCTATTTGCAGACTCATCTTCTTCGAAACATGAATCTCATGTCTGAACGGTATATTTGATGTCTTACAGTTACCAAAATTATACCGTTCCAAGATCTTATCTATGTACGTTGATTGGGATAACCCAATCAGCTTCCTTTCTCTATCTCTATAGAGTTTTATGCCTAAAACATAAGAAGCTTCTCCCAGGTCCTTCATGGAAAAATTCTTACAGAGGTAAGCTTTGACGCCTTGCATCATCCCTATATCATTCCCAATGATTATGATGTCGTCAACATAGAGGACTAAAAATACCACCATGCTCCCACTGGCCTTCTAATACACACAGGATTCTTCCGAATTCTTGAGAAAACCAGACAATCTAATAATCTCATCAAATCAAAGATTACATACCATACCTGAGTTCTCGCTGGATGCAAAACCCTCTGATTGTTCCATATAGATTTCTTCATCAAGAAATCCATTTAGAAAAGCTGTTTTGACATCCATTTTCCAAATCTCGTAAACATGATAAGCAGCTATAGAAAGCAAAATCCTAATAGACTTAAGCATTTCTACTGGTGAAAAAGTTTCATCGTAGTCGACGCCAGGTCGCTGCGTGTAACCTTTTGCTATCAGTCGGGCCTTATAGGTTTCAACCTTTCCATCAGGCCTGCGCTTCCTCTTGTAAACCCATTTATAACCGATGGGAAAAATTCCTTCGGGAAGCGAAACCAAGTCCCAAACTTGATTCTTATGCATTGAGTCTAACTCGGATTTCATGGCACTTTGCCACTTCACGGAGTCGATGTCCAACATCAATTCTCTATAGATAAAAGGATCAGTCTCTTCAACTAAGAGAACATCGAGACTATTTTCTTATATCAAATACAAGCGTTCAGGAGGTCTAGATACCATTTGTGACCTACGGAGTGTGTGTGTTGAAGGTTCTTCATCTACTTGAACTTCAGGTTCCTCCGCTGGTTCGTTGTTTTCAGGTTGGACTTTATCAAGTTCAACATGTCTATGATTACCACATTCTGACCAAAATTCTACCTTTAGAAATTTTACGAAACGAGCTACGAACACATTTCGATGCTTGGTATCATAGAACAGATATACTTCGTATTTGAAAGATATCCAACAAACCTAAACTTTTGCCTTCGAGGTGAAAGCTTATCTTGCTGAGCCATCATGACATAGGCAGGACAACCCCAAACCTTAACATAATTAAGATTTGGTTTCCTACCGGTTCATATCTCATATGGAGTCTTAGGAACAACTTTTGAAGGAATCTTATTCAAAAGATGTGCAGTTGTTAAAAGAGAGTAGCCCCATAAGTAATAGGGCAAATCTGTATAACTCAACATAGATCGGACAATATCCAATAAAGTTCGATTTCTCCTCTCAGACACTCCATTGTGCTGTGGAGTACTTGGAGGAGTATATTGAGTGAGAATCCCATTCTTCTTCATATAATCCATGAAATCATTACTCATATATTCACCGCCTCTATCAGATCGAAGACATTTAATATATTGACCAGTCTATTTTTCTACTTCATTACGGAACTCTTTGAACTTTTCATAGGTTTTCGATTTTTGTCTCATCCGATCGACATAACCGTATCGTGAAAGATCACCGGTAAAGGTAACAAAGTACGAATAACCACTGTAAGCAGTCTGACTTAGTGGACCACACACATTAGAATGTACGAGTTCCAGTAAGTTAGTGGTTCGGTGTCCAACACCAGAAAATAGGGCTTTGGTCATCTTACCTTGAATACATGATTCATAAATTGGATAAGGTTCAATTGTGAGATCTGGTATCAAACCATTCCTAACCAATTAGGTAAGGCGTTTAACGTCTATATGACCTAGCCTCATATGCCATAGTTCAGTATTATTAACTACAAGTAAACTACGTTTATCGATCCTAGTATTCAAAATATCTCTAGAAGTATGCAATGTGTAATGACCATGCTCATTTGGACAACAAAGGATTTGAATATTACGTTTACGATGTAAATACAAAGAACAATTCTTAATATTAACATGATAACCGTCTGTATCTAATACAAAAAGAGATATAATATTTGCTACACATCTTGTACAATGTAGCAATCATACAACAAAAGGCTCCCGTTTGGCAAGGGGATCTCGCATACTCCCACTGCAACTGCATCCAGAGAGTCTCCACTCCTAAAACACAACTGTATCTCTCCAGGCTTCAACTTCTTACTTTCCTTCAGCACCTGCAACGAATTGCAAATGTGATCAGGACAAGCAGAATCCAAAATCCAGCTGGATGTAACAACTTCACAAGCTAGTGAGATATCAATAACTGGAAAAATAAATGTACCTGAGGTAGATGATCTCTCATTCCTTATCTGGGCAATGTAGTCAAGACAGTTCCTTTTCCAGTGCCCGACCTTGCTGCAATGATGGCATTTGTCTTCAAACGCCCTCTTGGGCTTTACTATATTTCCTTGCGGTGGAGGATCGGAACCCTTATTCTTCTTCGCTTTCATCTTATTTCCCTTTGGTCGGGCCTGGGCAGAAGTAGAGAATGAAATATGTTTCGGAGGGTGAGTCGATACTCTCTTCCTTAGTTCCTATTCCGCCGTGATCAGCATCCTATGCAGTTTATGGTAGGAACAGATAACCCCATTCATGTTGAAATACATTAAGAATTGGCAATAAGAAGCTGGGAGCAAACCAAGAATGACACTCCTCCCGAGAATGTCATTCAGAGGGAGATTATGTTGCTTCAGTTTTTCGATCAAATCGATCAAGTGAAGAACATGCGAGCTCACAGCTTGCCCCTCGTCCAGTCGCGCATGGAATAGTTCCATCGTAACTTTATGAACAACTATTTGTTCTTGGTTAATATACGATTCTCTTAATCGCATCATCATGCTATACGCATCTGACATGCCATAGTATTGCCTCTTGAGTTCTGATGCCAATGAACTTAAGATGTATGATTTAACTTTTAAATCATCATCTTTCCAAGATTGGAAAACTTGTAGTTCCTCCGGTGTTGCGTCCTCAAACACAGCAAGGGGCAGCAAACCCTCGAGTATATATCCTAACTTTTCGGATTCAAGGACAATCCTTAAATCCAAATCTCAATCGGCAAAGTTCTCAGCGCCTTTAAGTTTGTTTGTATCCAACATATGCGAAAATAGATTAGTCAATTGTGCCGCCATTGCAAATCTATCATATAGATTACGAAAAACGGTTAGCAGAATTAAACGGTTTCTAATAATATCGAAAACATTAACTAGATCATGGATTTTAATCTAAAAATACCCCTCCCACTAAATCATGCAATACTGTAATCCCCAAATAGAATACAAATATTTAATAATTAAATTAAATACAAATAGTGAAAGAAGGATCCCATGAATATATTTCAGCTCACAGCTTTGGCACATTCTCGCCTACGTATATTCATCAGGTAGACAACTCATTGTCAATCACTCAATAGTGACTCATGGGTTTCCGGTCCTGGTCGTTTCTCGTTGTGACAGCTTTGCCACGTTCACAAGGAGGCGTACCAAGGTTAAAATCGTCAATGATAAACTCAAGCTACTTGCGTAACCCTGACAGCTTTGGCACGTTCAGGATTCCACTTTCGCTTGAATTTATCTAGTATCAGATATACATCTGGCATAAATAATTTTCTATCGGCTACACCCTCACAGCATTGGAACGTTCTCGGATGTAGTTATAGAAAAGATATCTATAAACCGTATTGGCAAGACGGACTATGTAACATGCATCAAATACATAATTAACATAAAACATTATTAATTAGGGATTTTCCGCAAAAAGATGCTTTTACTTTATTTAATCAAATTAAATAAAAACATGCATGCATAAAGTAAAGATTAAATTAAACATTGAATGTAAAGGCATAATCATATTGGGTGTCCAGAATCAGACTCGCTCTGATAACATTTTGTAGGGGCTTTATAGGGAATATTCGGTATGCAGCGGAACGCGGAAAATCAAAATTTTCCGATTTCAATAATTTTTCTTGGATCATTTAAATAAACTTATTTATTTAATTATTCAATACTTAAAAACTAAAATTTTTACACAAGAAATTAAATTTCTTTGTAATTACCGAATTGGCCCAATAGTTTACAAATTGATCATTTTAGTCCTCAAATTGTCAAATATAATTTTGGATGATTCTAAATCAATTATAAAATGATTTCCAACATGTCCAACACATCAAAAATAAACTGCAACAAAATCCCCAAAAAATTTCAAATTGCCGAACAACCCCTTAATTTTACAGTTTTTATAATTTTGTCCATTTTTGTTCAAAACATGTCAAGATTAAATCCAATTAACCCAAAAATTAAATTGCAACATATGCACACCATAATACATCACATATATGAAAATCCTCAAATTTGGAAAGGGTTAAGAACCCTAATTTTATAATTTCTTCAAATTGATAAAATACACAAAATCAATTAAATACAACACTTTAATTCAAACTTAACCACACCAAACAAGTCTCACCATCATGAAACAACTCAAGAATAATTCCAGGTCATCAATGAGTGGCTTAACAACTCTAGAATGGCAACTTGATTATCAAATAATCAAAAGAGAGCTTAAGAACTCATTTCAAGCTCACTTGGATATCATACATGCTTTCATCTTTCTAACAAGTTCAAAACCATTTAAAACACAAACTAAAAGTAGAGACAACATCCTAGCAACACATGTTGAAGTTAAGCATGATAGAAACAATTTCTTAGTTGAAAAGTTCAAAGAAAAACTTACAAAATCAAATATTTTCAAGCTTTTTCTTTTTGGTTCTTAAACTTTGCTCTCAACTCTTTGTTGTTTGTTTTCGGTAACTTGTTAACCTAATACAATGGAAAATGAAAAAAAAAAATATATATATATATATATACTCTCCCAATTTGCCCTTGGCCAAAATTTATGCGTATATACAAATATCTAGATATTTTTTTTTTGTTTCAATAAAGCTTTAATCAAGTTGTGTATTTGATCATTACACCATTTAATTATTTATGACAAGTCAAATAAAGCAACTAAAGTCATGTCCTAAAGTTACCATAACTTAAGATATTTATATTTTAATTACTTTAATTATTTAACAATTAAATAATTAAATAATTATTTAAATATAAATATTTTAAATATATGTATTATATTTACTTTAAATATGCAAATACATATATATATTTATGATATATGTCAAATATCACAATTTGATATTTAATTAATGTGTATTTAATAAAATCATTCATTAAATACATATACAAATTAATTAGGAAATGACTGTTAGGTCTCTTTGCATGTATTCTTCGTTTAACCTTTAAACGAATTATAAATAATCAATATTATTCATAAAATTTTTCCTAGTGCTATATGAGTATATTTCACTAGTGAGACTCTCTAGATTCAGACATATCCGTCACGAAATTCAATTTCGTGTCCATAATTTACCCACCCGTAAATTATGACGACCACAGATAAACTCACTGAATCATACAGGTCGAGGTCATGGCATATGTTTAATTCCTCCGTCACAGGTATCCGGATATATCCCAGAGATATAGATGTAAACGTCAAATATCTATAGGGACAATCCCGTCGACGTCTCTATTAGCAATTTCTAAAAGAACACTTAGAACTTACTTCTAAAGTGTACCATGGGCCCATGGTTTTTATCTGATTGCTAATCATATATGGACTACGTATGCTCTGTACACAGAACTGATGGATCCTATCTCGACACACACAGGAAACCCTGAGGATCTGTCCACACCCAACGAACAGGCGGAGGTCTGATCTAAATAGATCGGTGACGTGACTGCCATATAAGTGTGGAAGATGTTTCATTGATGAGCGGAAAATATATCAATATTTACCGTCTCTTTTACTTAATATTTTGTATAGTTTCTCGAGTTTTATGAATGTTTTGATGTGTTTTAGTTTATTTTATAGATAAAATAAAATCGGGACTTAATTGAATCAATCAGGACGAAATGTGGAACAAATAAGGGCAAAAAATGGACTTGACATTTTGATTTTGGAAATTGGAAACTTGAAATGGCATTCTAACGAAGTACAATTTCAGAAATTCCAACTTTACGTAATTGTCGTATATGGACTATAACTTCTTACTCCGATATCAAATTGAGGTGATTCAAGTTCCAGATTAAATTGGGACTCAAAGATCTACAACCTTGAAGTTTATAATAATTTTGAATTATGAAGTTTCCATGATCGAAATTGATAAAACATCCGGAAGTGTGTTATGTGTAATTATTAAAGTCATTTTCAAAACAAAAAAAATAATAAAATAAAAAAATGAAAATTGGTGTCATGTTTGGTGGAGCAATTGGTGGAGAAATTGGTGGAAGCCTTTAGATTTGTCTATAAATAGCAAGCTAAATTTTGTAAATTTTCATACTTTCTATGGGGGATTTCTCCATGAAAACCTAAAAGAAAGTGTCTTGCATGTTTATTTAAGTTTTCTTTTTTTTTTCTCTTTATTTATTTTATAAATTTTTGTGTGTTTTTAATTACATCATGAGTCGGTAATTTCTTTTTGCTGGAGTCTGGGGGGAAACTTTTAATATAATAATTTATATTTACTCCCTTAATTTAAATAGGTAAATTGAATTAATTATTTACCGCCTATATGGCCGGTTTTACATTATTGGACTAAGTTTCCGTCTATATGGTCGGTTTAGGTGCTAACTTTATTACCGCCAATATGGTTGCTTTAGGTGCTAACCTTGTTACCGCCTATATGGTCATTTTATATGATTTTGTTACCGCATATATGGTTGATTGGACTTTGGATAAATGA
>SKCR01044680.1:0-64930 GCA_019454045.1 Zanthoxylum bungeanum
ACAATGAAACAGTTTGATGTGGATCCTCAATAAGATGGAAATCATAACAAAGGTCTATATACAGAAGTTAAAATTAGTCTTTGTATAAATCTTCTCACAAACCAAATCTTGCAAATTTGACAAGAAACAGATGATTTCTGTTTACATCGACTGGGGGAACGTATCACAAGGGAAAGAATCAGATAATGCAAAATATATCCAATTACTGATAGCTTAATTGGCTTTGATCACAAATGCCCATCTCAAGAAGAGATTTCAATGCTTGTTTTTTCACCACTTTTCCATAGAGACCTCTTCCTAATTTCATTTGTCTCTCCATCTCCAGCACCCCACAACCATTTCTCTTCAATTCTCCTATCAAAACCTTCAGCAGTCTCTCATCATTGCCAACGGCTTCCAAAACACTATCCACCACTGCTTCTGTTGCCGGAATCCGCCTTCCCCACCTCTTCATCAGCCTCTCAGAACCATAAGTCTCAGCATATGCACTCCAAAATGATGCCCTTAAATAGCCTTTCTCTTTCCCTCTCACAATCCATCTCTTCATGTTTTCCTCTAACCTATAAACTACATTGCCTGCATCTAAGCCTCTTTCAAGTACAATCTCAATCTCACTCAACTCTTGCTTTGAACTCATTCCTACCTCATACTTGCACCTCTTACAATTGCAATGAAACCCCCATGTTTTTGACATTTCCTTGCGTTTCTCCAGTGGCGAAAACATGTCAAAGTAGGCAAAGGTGATTTCTTCACCAGCCCTAACATCCCTTGAAGCATGAACTATGATGTAATCTCCTACATGTATGCGTCTTGCGTTAGGACTACAAGAATGGTTGATGAATGAAGCAAGTAGCCATAACCCAACACCATAAAGACCTTTATTCTTCCCCAAAACTTTTGCTGAAACTGCATCCTCAACAAGAGAATTCACATCCAAGATACTCAAAATCTTGCCCATATCAAGCTTCTCATTTGAGTACCTACTATCATCTTCTTCCTCAGGCCTAAAAACAGTTATGTCAGGAACCTCAAGCTCATCCTCATTATCACCACTAGATAATGTACTAATCAAGTTGTGAGTCCTTCGACATTTTGAAATTGACTCCATAACTTTATCAATGAAATTCTTCCACATGACCAATTGCTTATTCTCACTTGAATCTTCACCTGACAATATACCTCTCTCTGTAGCAATTGCTTTAGTGACTAAAAGTAAAGTCCCAGCCTCAACATTCTTTGTTGCAAATAAGCCTCGTCCACTGATCTCAGACTTGCTAATTTGCACAGCACCAATGTACTCGGCCAATTCTGGAGACTTCCCACGAAACCCATTTAGGATCCAATCTGAGAGATCCAAAGTACCAGTTCTTGATTGATACTCAAGTTTCTTGCATTTTTCCAAGAACCCATTTACAATATCAAGATTTCCACTAGCCTGAGCCTCAAATAAAGTTTCTTTGAAGCAATCCAAAGCCATTGAATATCTATTCAAACTAAGCAAAGTCTTACCTTTACAGAGAAGAGCCTTGAAATGGGTACTCTCAATTTTCAACGCTTGTTCACAATCTTGCAATGCTTCATTGAAATCTCGCAACCTTGATCGTGCATCTGCTCTGTTTGATAGAGCCAAGCAGAGGGATTTGTTGAGCTTGGAGAGTTCGCTTGCTTCCCCCTGCTTCTTTTCTATGATTTGGTTCTGGCAAAGATCGATGAACTGAGTGTATACTTGTACGGATTCTCGCCATTCTTCTCTTAAGAACAGCTCAGTAGCTTTTGATCTCAGCTGTTGCATCAGCTCTTCGGTTGTTTCAAGCTGTTTCTGTTCATCTTGATCTTCTATCATGTTTGAATTTGGATGGTGGTGACCGGTGAGTGTAAGATTCTTCTCTTTTCTATTTTGACTGTTGGTGTCTGTGTTTCTTTCAGCGTAGATTTAAATTTGGGGTTTTGTAACGGTCATATTTCTCTCATCTAATTTTACCCTTTCTAGGCTGTAATATTCTCTTTAACAGCAACGGCTATGCCGGAATCATGTAATTGTATTACTTTATTCATTCCTCGTTACCCATATGTTATAAGTTATTAACCGAGATTTTTTTATATCTGGGCAACATTTTGAATTTTCAGAAATTTCCTATTGAAACTTATTATGATCTCGTGACCGAATTTCAAAAAGATTATTCTTTGGTGGTTATAACTTAGAACTTAGAAGCTGAATTATTGAGTAGAGCTGAAGCTGAGTTATTGAGTATGGCTCACAATCGGCCGGGTCATGCCGGGATTTACCAATTTTGATTAAATAATAAAAAATCATCATAAATTTCAATCCAATTTATTAATCGAGATAAATCATCATCTCGAATCTCATATCGTAATCGAGATTCAAGATTTTCCATCAGTTATTATTGAACTTAATGAAATAATGATTTTTCAGTTTTATGAAAAAAAACTTTGCGTGGTTTTGTTTGGTTGAAGCTGAAGTACATATGAGAGAAAAGAAGACTGGTTGATTTGTTGTGGAAGGATGATTCAGGTGCTGATGAACTTCAAAAAAATCAAAAAAAAAAATTATTCAATAATTTACATTCGAAATAAATAAACACAAATATAAGAAAAAGGTAAAAATGATTATATAAATAAATCATATTAATTAAAAAATTAACTACTAAAAAAATTAAAATAAAAATTATTAATACACAAGGATTGCAGGTTGACCAAGCCCAATACACACGACATAATAATTGTACATTATAACTGAGTTTCAATCCTTTTTTCCCCTCGACGTATTAGTGCAAGATTCAGTACCACAAAGCAGACCATTCTTTTGGAATTCAATAATTTAATCCTAAATATGTGCTTGAGAACCCCATATGGAGTGTTATCCACGTGTCTATCATGGCCCGAACAGGATAATGAAAGCATTCCATGCACTATAATCAACAATTCCAGTAACCGGAAAGCAGAAACTCAAATAGTCACTTGAAGCCATCTCTTCCTCACACATTCACACAATCAAAAGATTTCTTATAAGCACCAATGCCGTGATATCTCATGCAATAAAAAGAGAGAAAATTGGAAACTACATCCAAAGCTTTGAAAGAGAAACTCACCAGGGCTCTTTGCTCATTAGTTTTGGACTTCTTGGATGTGATACACCATTCATTTACTTGATTACTTCTTCAGAAAGTACATGCCGTCTCTGAGTTCCAATTTCTCTTCGGCAACTAGTCCAGATAAAAAGCTTTGTAGTTGTTGGAGTGATTTATCGTAAGGAGGATCAGCTACACAAAATATCTGCAGAAATAGACGGTAACTCGTAATTTATCAACAAAATCAAGCTATTTTTGGTTAAATTTAAGTTTAGGGGCATGTTAAAACCATTCTTACCTTGAGTGTGTTATGGATTCGATCTAACGCCATGCTACCAAAATTTGTGAGCATTCCCAAGATAAATTTCTACAACAAAACAAATGTCACTTAGCTTGACAAGGAGAGCCAAATGGAAAAATTTAAATTCATGCACAATTACACCTGCATGATCATCTTTGTTCTGAATGTTTCTTATTTTGTGCTCAGAGGCAATAGGCTCACAACTAAGGTAGCACTAAAACAGGGGATGGTGATTGGTGTAGGCAGAGCCAGACCCGACAGATAAAGGGCTATAGTTGAAAGCGGACGATCAACAGAATTGTCTAATGGGCTACTGAGAATAGTACCACAACCAACATAACAGTATAAAAAGAATAATTGCATCACATTCCCTACCTCATATACAGTCATTTCATTACGTATTTGATCCTCAACTGAGGCAACAGATCTCTCTCCCTCCTCATCACCTACCAGCAACTCCTCACAACTCCCAGTATTACCGCCATTTTTACTACTGTCAACCATGCCTTCCACAAGAGAATAAAGGTGATCATTAGAGTCTGTCCCCATTGATTCTTTAAGGATTCCCTGAGTGTAAGACCAGAGTATTAGCTTTACATATAATCCTTGAAATTTTTCTTAGATTACATTTTAAATTTGGTACTAATGGCGTTCCTATCCAGTTATAGCAAAGATAGAGATAGTTCAACTTGTATCATTGCGGATAATTACATATTTTATGCATTTCATAGATCAACAATAAAAGATGAAGATCAGTACCCAGAACTCGTGCAGAAATCATGGAGAATGAAGAAAATTTTTACTTGTTACTAAATTTTTCTCAGTACACTAGTAAAGCTTTTCTTAGTGAAGTCAAATAATTCATTTGGTTGGGTTTGTCTGTGTGCAGAAATAAAATCATGAAATATAGTAAAAGCTTCTTCCACAAACCTTGCTTATCCAAAAGTTTATCCTCCGACTCAGTGCATCCACTGGTACCCCAACAGCAGCAGCAAGATTCTTAGAGGTCCAACTGAAATTAGAAAAATAAAATTGTTATACTATCATTAAGGAGTATAGAATATAACCAGATAACTCCTCAAGTTACCTTGTTTGGTCCTGAAATTGCATAATAATTGCAGCATGTATGGGAGCCACCATGAACTGCATCACTCTATCATCAAACTGCAACTCCAACTACAACAGCATTCCCACGTAAAGTGTTGTTATTTGCATGATGCAAGACAAATAAACTGAGGAAAATTAAGAGCAATTCTCTTCCAAATTTGAATGACACAGAAAGCAAATAAAGTAGACATTCATATTGAGAAATATGAACCATTCGACATCACATGATTACGCCAGAACCCAACCTTTACTGTACCGAGATTTTTCTTCCAAAGTAGCTTACGGGGGGTCTTGATTTTATTAAATCTTTTTGCATAATCAGAAAGCAGCTGGTCAACTTGTCCAGGTACAATAAGAGCCTCATCCTGGAATTCTCCTCAAGGTCAGCTACATTGAGATTTTTTTTCAAAGAAAATAATAGAAGGTACTGCTATGGGAAGAATCAACCAGGAAATACAAAATAAATCACGGATGACTACATGCTGAACTGATATGAGCTAAAATGGAGTAGATTCATTTTTAAGTGTCGAAGAAAGACAAGGACTAATATAAGAACAATCAAATGTACAAATATTCATTCCCCTATCCCCCACCAGAAGTCAAAACTCAGCTAATATAAGAAATGTCAAATGTACAAATATTTATTCCCCTTCCCCCCACCCAAAGTCTCAGCCACACAGGAAAAAATGATTAAAAACAAAAAGCACATAAATTTTCCTGCTACTTCCATCTTTTTTCCATTATTAGAAAATTTTCAAGCTTGATTTCAGCCTACTAGTTAAAAATATTATTGATATCATTATATGAAAAATTATTCTCCACACCTGCATTGGAGGCCAGAAGTTTGATGATATGATTGTAGCATCAAGCATATCCAGAGATACCCCTTTCTCCCCTAGCTCAGAACCTAAAGAATACATTCACCAAAAAGTTTCAAAAAAATGATATGTTCCTTTTTTATTGTTTTATTAAAGAAAGGATTGCAAGACTAGCCCCAATGCCCCAAGATAGGGACAGAAAGTTTAAAATATTAAATGCATACCAGCTTCAGATTGCTTAGTAATTGTTGCTTTGATATTCGCATTTGTCCTCTTTGAATCAATCAAATCATTAAGCATAATTTCACACTTCTGCATGCTACTCTCTCCAAAATGTATCTGGAAAGTGACAGGGTAGTCAAAAATATCAGTGCACTTTCAGGTGTCCAGGAAAGATATTATCAAAATAACACTAAAAGAGCAGTGTTCGAAAATGCGCCACCTAGGCGCGCCTAGGCGACGCGTTTTCTCTAGTCGCGGCCCAGCCGTAGCAATTACCACCGAATCGGTGGAGGTAGGCGCGCGATGCAGTCGTTGGCGTGAAGGCGCCGATTTCACCGGCAATCGGCCACGTACGCGCCAAGTCTCGACGCGTAGGCGCCGAGACTCGGCACTGTTTTTTTTTTGCAGCCCCGCTCCAAAACGTCGTCGTTTTGGAGGTTAATAATACCCCCAAAACGACGCGTTTTGGGTGTATTATTTATCCCCCAAAACGACGACGTTTTGGGGGACTAATAATACCCCCAAAACGTCGTCGTTTTGGGGGATAGGTTAAAAAAAAAATCACGCGAAAAGGCTTTTTTTTTTTTTTTCATTTTTTGATATTTTTCAGTATTCTTCATTTCTTCTTCATTTCATCTCTGCCCAGCGCCCCAGCCGCGTCTTCTTCTTCACACTTCACTTTGCGTTTTTTTTTCCACTCAATCCAGCGTGCCCTCCTTTCTCTCATTGCGCCTCTGCTTTCCAACTTTATAAAGGTAAACAAATTATTTTTTTTCCTCCCCTCTTTTGTATTTGAGCAAGTGCCGGTTCTTAAAGCTTGCATTTTTGTTTGTGTTTTGTTCAATGCGGTTGTAAAATTTAAATTTTTTTCCTCATATGGGTGTATTGTTTGGCTGACTCTGTGATTCACTGTTAAAGGAAGTCGGTTGTTTTAGGGTTTATTGGATGGAAATTTTTGGATTTTTTGTTGTTGGGAGCCAGTGTTCTCTGCAAAGATTATTAGTATTAATGCTTTTGTGGGTTTGCTATGGAAATGATTTATGTTTTCTTTCTAACCATATTTGTGGGGTTTTCTATATTAGCCCGATACTGTTCCATTTTCTTATTATATTTATTTTGTTATTTGACCTAAAATCTTATTACCCTAAATAGTAACTATAATAAGTATTTAATTTATTTTTATTTTGACATTTGAGTGTTTATTTGAAGAAGAAATAGATATTTAGTTATATTTAACTTTGTTAAAGGATGATGGACATGAACTTAGTTAAATGATATTTTATATCATTATATGGTTAATTGAGTTTGATTCATGGTTTTATGTTTTATTACATTTTGATTGAATTTATATAATTTGGATTATTTATGATTATGATGTTGGAAAATATTAGATTTTTAACTGTTTGCCGACTAATTGCCTAGGCCCCGCCTAGGCGCCCTAGGCTCTAGGCGCTGGGTCGCCGCCCGACTAGCGCCTAGGGCGTTTTAGAACACTGTAAAAGAGTGCAATTCATCGAAACACAAATGAAGAGAGAAATGCTAGAAATCACGATATCCAAAACACTTGCCTTAAGAAGTTCCAAAGTGCGTATTTCTGAGTCAATTTCATAATCAGACTTATTCAGAAGCTTTTCTGCCAACATAACACGATATTCATTGACAAGTTGGTCCTTTGAACCAATTATGCCAACAATCATGCCAAGTATGTCCACCTTCCTTCGATTTCGACTACCCTTCAAAGGGTCAGCCTCCACAGGGTCAGGCTCCCAGCTGAAAGGTCAGAACTCATGCAGAGAAACATATCAAAACTGACTACATAATTCATAGAAATCCTAATGGCAGAATATATATTTATAAAAAAATCATTATTAAAAAACACGTACCACGCAGCATTAATCCATGCTTGCTTGTCATCATTGCTGAAATCATCATCAACACCAATATTCTCCTGATTTTCTTCATCTCTATTTAATTCTTCAAGAAGACTATCCCCAGTACTTCCAGATCCATTTGGATTTCCACCAGTTCCGTCAGTAAGCATGGTCACAATGCATTTTATGGTATCCTTCCTTCCCCTTAGATAGTCCCTTATTGGTTCACCAACTGCTTCAAGAAAAACACCAGTTGGGTCGATTGTCCGAAGTGCTTTAATAGTTGAAACATATTGATGCAGTATATCATTGGTTGAGGCACCGGCAGTGAGCAAACGATACTTTAGTGCCGATATAAAAGACTCAACCAATTTAGAATGTTGACCAGTATATTCAAGACACTGCTTTAAGTCCTCAATTGCAGGAGAGCTACAGGATCCAAAAGATAATTTTGATGCATTAATTGTGCATTTTCCAGTAATACCAGTCTTGCATTGATATCACAAATATTTACAATTACCTCTCAGGATAATCCACAATAATCTCAAATAGTTTTCCTATCCTTAAGTCTTGCAATGTTTCATAGGCAAAATACTCTAGCCGCAATCGCCATCTAACAAGTCCTTCCGAGGGAGTATGTATTCCAGGAGAGCACCATTGCTGTGAGGCTAAAGGTGACTTGAGGCCAGCTGTAGGACTATGATAACTCTCAGATTCACCAAGATAAGCAAGAAGTGCATTCAAAAACTGAAGAGGTACAGCCTGTGCAACACATCGTCAAGAATAAGAAACTATGTATGCACTCGATTATAGAAGATCCCCCAGAATATTAAGAAAGTAGGCAAACCACTGAATAAATAACTGTTATATAATTCTCAACATATAAAAACAATCATAGGCATAAACACTATAAATCTTTGGAATTTACAAAAATTATGAACAAGATTAAACAAGGAACAGGAAGAAATCAAAGCAACATAAAACATATGGCACAATACTAGCCATCGTTGGCCAATCAAACCATATGCCCTTACTAATACCTTCATAAGAGCTTAATCAATTTGGTAACATCATCCCCTACATGTGGAAAATGTTTATCAAATAAGGTGCTACACCAGAGATTTTTAAATTAATTATTTGAAAGGCCAACTGTGTTTTTGTTCAAATTTACAGTGTCCACAGTACTGTAAAGGTGACACAGTTAATACACACAACTATACAGTTACAAGAGAGGGAAATCTATTTCAAGCTAAAAGCAACCTGTATCCATGATTTAATGGACTCCAAAACAGAACTCCTGTAATCATCGCCAGCCAGATCATATACTTTAGCCTGCCATTCAACAGGAAAACGTGCTATTAGCAAAATGAAACCTTAAATTCGAGCAAAAAGAGGCAAGTAAGTTTGAATCTAGTACGACAATTAATAGTTTTAGTAATTATTGTAGATCAACATAAAATAAAGCAATAATAAACAACATTAGTACAAAAAGGAGAAAGAAACTTTGTCCAAAATAACAAGATTCATTGAACATCTATTGCATGATAAAATTTATGCCCACCTTCAAAAGCGAAAAGATGGCAGAAGCATAGGCATTTTCAGTCATAGATGTAAATCCAAGAGTTCGAAGATCATGGACAACCTTCCCAATGTATTTCACCAGTTTACTCTTCTCTGAAATTTTCCCATGTTTATAGGATTCATCAATATCCATTTGGCCAATTCTTTGTTTTCCCTTTTCATCTATATCCATGTCATCGTTTACGAGGGATTCATTTTCATCCTCTAACTCACCATCCATAATTGTACTTAACTCCTCCAGCCTTCCCTTGAAATACCAGTACAGCATCTCTGAGAACATCGTAAGACATGTAAATTACGTTTTCATTACAAGAACATGGTACAAAACACTATAGCTAACAAATTAAAACAAAACTCTCAAGCATAGTTACACAACACAACTAACAATTTGAGATAAACATACCAGGAAAATGTGGAGGAAGGCTAGCCATAAGAACCGAAGATACCATTAATTGAAATTTCGCAAAAAGATGTACTTCTGAATCCCGTTTCCCCACTAATGAATCTTCCTTAGGCGACTCTATAGCATGAGCAAGCATAGACAAGCACTTTTCCTGATATTGTATCTCCATAGATATCTCTTCTAAAGCTGTACATAACACTTCATGAACCTCATCACCATAAATCTGCATTCAATATATGCAATATATGACAATTAAACTACTCCGTTAAGTAAAAGAAACAAGTAATAACAATCTTTAAACAGATAAACATTGCATACAAGCGGTTTATTCTTCTCTTGAAAGGCAATTTTGCGGTAGGCATCAAAATGCCGCCAAAATTTTGACACGCCGATTTTCTCAAAAGTTTCCTGTCACATATTCAACACATAACACACAAATTAACTTTAAAAAAAAAATCCAAAACCCTAGAATCAACAGTATCCGTGCATTGAATCTTGAACGAACCTATTTGTTAATTAACAAATTATTCATTTCAGCAAAAAGGTTTCGTACAACTAATATTATTAAGCTAACAATTTTTTTTTTAAAAAAATAAAAATAAATCACGATTACAGAAGCGAATGTGGTGATTGATTGGCACTGAATACCTCAAGAGAGCGGAGAAAGTGGTCGCGAGCGAGAGATTGGAGGCCGTGCTTGCAGAGAGAGCGCACGTGAGAGACGAACTCTTTTCCTACAGAGAGATCTCCGGCGCCGTTTAGGAGAGAATTTGTTGCGGCAAGAAAACCGTTGTAGCTTTCGATAATTTCCTGAATTGATTCGCCGGTGAGTGTCTCTAAGATCCCTAGGTTACAGTGTGGTGCTGTTGATTCTTCCATTTCGATTAATGTGAACAAACAAGAAAATCAAAATAAACTATCTCACATTATAAATTTGAGTTATATACATATGAGCTGAGTGAGAGAACTAGAAAATGGATGAGAATGAATTGATTTTGCCGCCACTAGCAGGACGGTACAATTTTCTAAAACGTGGTGGTTAGCGTTGTTGAGGGCTACTTCGTTTTGGTGCAATTTTTATATCACATTACAAAAAAAAATTATTTTCATTTCTAATTTATTACACTAAATAAATATTACATTACAAAAAAATTCTTACAATATTTTTTATATATTACTTATTTATTAATTATCAATAATTATCATTACACCCATAATAATAATAATATATTATTGTTATTATCCATAAATAATTATTATTTTACCCCTTAATTAATATAATAATAATGTAAAATATTTATTATTTAAAATAAATTAATTAAAATAATACATTTATTAAAGATTTAAGCAAACATTACATTAATAATTATTTTATTTTTTACTTTATTAATATAATAATAATTACCCTTAATAAATATATATTTAATAAATTCATTAACTAATAAATGGAATACAATTGAAACATAATAGATTAAATATGATATAATTGTAATTAAATAAAGATATAATTGTATATAACTTAAATGATATAATAGCATAATATAATTATATAAAATTGGAGGGGGTAAAAGTAAAAAATAATATGATAGCGTCATTTTGGTGCCTGGTAGTGGGTATGAGAACCAATCTAGCATCATTTTGACATAATAGGTGTTGGGTTGGAGAAATTTTTTGGCGTCGTGTTTATTTTGGTGCGATTAGACATATCGACAGTACACTTTTTTAAAACGTGGTGGTCAGCGTTGCTTAGGTACGGTGTTTATGCTAGGCGCAATTTATTCTGTTAAGTTGATAACTTAGGCGCTGGGACATTTTCTCCTATGCTTTTTGAAGAGCCACCAAGCTTCGCCAATTGAGTTATTGATTTTTTGGGTTTTTCAAAATTAACCGAAAACAATCGTTTTCTAATTTTTCTTAACATTTTAAAGTTTAGATTCTTCTTAATTTTATAAATTTTCAAAAAATTGTAATTTCTTATTGGTTTGGATCTCAGAATGAGACGATATTAAAGAATAAGAATCCGAGTATTGTAATATGTGTTGGAATATCTTATAGTAGAATTTTGTTGCATTGAAAATTGTGAAATTCGAAATAATTGGGTACGTGATTTTTATATACATAGAAAGTTTATTATTTTGACTATAAAAATAGCAATTAAACTTCGATTGAGGTGATTTTTAAACCATCAGACTTTTTTTAGACGAACAACTTTCGTGTTGAACACTTTTTGAAATTCACATCAAAATAGCCTCAAAAATGGTAATTTATAAAATTGCCCTACACTGGGCCAAAATGTAAATTTCGGGGGGGTCAATTCATGATTTTTGAAAAATTATCTATTAAAAGGGTTGAATTTTCAAAAATTACAAAAAGGCATAACCGGATCAAAAATATTGGGAAGAGAGAAAGTGGAGAGAGAAATGGAGAACGAGCGACGGATGGCCTTCCGACCGCCGTCTCCAGGGCGTGCCACCACCATCAGAAATGTCTCGTCGAGACGTTTTCGATAGTGGGTGGTAAGTCATCTCACTCACCTTGGGTGGAGCCCACGTACTTGGTGAATTCACGACAGTAATTGTTCCGATCCCGCTTCGTTTCTTCGATCCACGATTCTCTAATATGTGCTTGATGGCATGCAAAATGAGGCAAAAACGAACTGCATGTTGAGCCCACATGGCTCAGCAACTCCAAATGAAATTTCAACCACACTAGCGCGTTTATGGGGGTGTTGGGAGTCCGTATTTGCCATCAGAATATTAATTTGACGTAGACATTGAGTGTTCATGAGACCATGTAAGTATTTCATGCGATGGACACTTGAAGTCTAGTTAATTATTTGAATGATTGTTCCATATGAGGTATATGTGTGCATATGTATATGAATATATATAAAATATGTATAGTTTAAGTTAACTAAACCACCACGAGTTGGTTAAAGCCACAAGTTTGGGTGGTTTGGTTCAACCTCGCATAAACTTATATTATGGATATAAATGTACATATATATGTATATTAAGTTAGAAGTATGTCATTGATATGTATATAATATGGTGACAATGTATTCCGATGTACGAGTTATTCGACAAAGCTTGATGACTATGAAATGTGTTGTATGATGTGCCCTTCTTGTGAGCTTCTTGTCAAACGATGATGGATAAATATGTGTTTTGTTATGTACCTGACATGTGAATGGATGCCATTGATTGTGTGTCTTTTGGAATAAGTGATCTGCATGCGATTTTTGAAAAGTTTTTCCCAAACAAACAAAATATTTTGACTCCACTTTTGATATGAAATGATTTCGCTACATTGTACATTCTCTATTTTATGGGGCTTTGCCTATCTAACTACGACTGTTCTGTTACCTTCTGTCGACATGGTCATGTTTCGGACAATGTTCGGTCAATGCGAACGATTCAGCATTGGACGTCTGTAGTGATTTTTGTGATACTTGGGTTTTGAAATTTGATTTTGATCACAAAAGATCAGTTTTACGATATCTTGTGGATACTTCTGTTTTCTGATTCTTACGATACTATTACTTTATATCTTGATACTTTGATTTTTGACTTTAAAAATGTTTTGACAAAATGATTTGGATATCTCATTTTTGACTATATTATGATGATACGTTTCCGCGCCACGACGCTTGATTCTTGTTTTTTAGTTCTATAATCATTCATATATTTCCATCGAGGCGCTTGATGATATGTTTCCGTCATGGAATCTGTTGACAGTTTTAGTTTTTTTTAAAAAAACCTATGTGGTGCTTGTTCTGGATCCTAACAATCAGAAAATGACTGGCCCACTATCCTCTCCTATTTGGACATTGCCCGGCCTTTACACGCGACTCGAGTAATGGACTTCTGAATAGTTTAATGATTCTGGTTTTGGGAAATTTTCTGATCTTAAAAAGATTTATTTTTGTATAAGTTGGATTTTGAAAACGATTATCGTGTGTTCTGATTTCTGATAATGTATGAGATGACTGTAAGGAATTTGTAATGTGCTTTCCGTACTTAATATAGAATGTGACATGTCTATAAAGGGTCCGTGATGTGTTTCCGCTTCTGATAATGAGTGTTTTGTTTATGTTTTATGTTTTATGTTGTGTGGTTGAGATTGAATTTGCAATATTCGTGATAGACATGTGTGTGTATAACCAGTTTGCTTCTGATGATTATGGTGTGTAGTTAGGAAGAAGATTTGGAAATTTTTATAGGCTAGGTTTTTGAGTTTGGATATGTATATATGTAAGTACTGGTATTGACAGTGTTTTTCAGAAATACGTGATGATTAAGTTAATGATGAGGATCAATAGAAGTTATGTTTTCAGAATTCGTAAAGGTATATAGATGTATATGATATTTGGTTATGTAAGATTAGTGTGTAAAAGATTTAAAGATCGGTATAAATCTATGTTTTCTGAACTTTATAAGTATATTTTGGACTTGGAAATCAAACATTCGTAGCGTTTTTCGTATAGATATTAATACTGGAATTATGAGAAATAAAAGATTACAAAAATTTTCGAGTGAAAATATTTCATAAACATCTTGCCCATGTTATAAGATAAAAGAATTTAAATGATTTGGATAGTAAAACTTTCGATTACATGTTTTACTTAAGTTTTGTATTTATGCCTTGTACGCCTTATATGATAAGACTCTAGGTCGGTATATGTGAGTACATTTGAAGAACCTTAGGTATATAAAGGATAAAACATAATAAGAAGTTTGAAGGATTATTAGAAAGAGGATAAAACAGTTTGCATAAAGATCCTGAATTCGTAATTATATGATATCTTATATATGTTCAGTTGATAAATGTTAATGTATGTTTGATTTGTATGCTTTTTTCATGCTTGGTATGAGGATGGTTACTTACTAGCTTTTAGCTCACACAGAATCAGTTTGTTAGATTAGCAGGTTTACAACCAGATCGGTCAGCCATTCAAGTTTTGGAAAGTCATGCTTAAGACGACGAAATATCCAGGCTGCAGTCACCCGCTCTAGAGTCCTGGGGATATCATAAGAGTTTAGGAATTATGTTGTTTATGTTTTTTATTGTGTAATGTACAATGATATTTTTAGGAGCAAAGCAGGGTTTACCGTTATGCCTATGACGTCAGCGATCACTATACTATTGGGCTCGCAGCCCGTAGAGAGTATGAATAACCCCACAGGGGGACTAATCAGAGAATAAAGGAGTCGCCACCCAATATGAGACACTGGAAATGATTTAAGATCGTAATACGCCTCTCGTAAGGTTCGAACTTATACCCATTTGGGTTCGAAACGATCCCTTACTAATACCGATATAATATTTACGGTCAAATATGGTATCTATACATCTTATAATGCAAATTTCACACGTAACCACAATTTTAACAACATACATGGCGCAAACATTAATAGTAAAATATGGTAAATAAATAGAGCATATGAGAATGGAAATTGTTACAACAATAGCCAAAATAATAATTGAGGAAAGCGAAGCGTGCATTTCATGAGTCTGGCCTCAGAGAGGTTTGGGTCCATAGTAGGCAGGACATCACATCATGATATAAACGTCCGGCCGTACTTACATGAAATCCCACCGGACATGTGCGTAAACAAGAAACACATACCAATAATAACAGATGCAGTGAAAGCCATAAATAGTTATAACAATAATGAAACAATAAATAAATGGGCAATAATAGTATTAACTACAATAACAATCGTAATAAATAGAAAACGAGAACATGCATATTAATACTAACCTAAACATTAAAATAAGCACATGCAATTTAATAACTAAAAAAAGTGAAATAGCTAAGCATGCATAAAATAGTGATATAGTGACAATTAAAACAGTAACAATAACAATAATGACATAACAGAAAATAGATCGACAGGAACATCGAAGCCAGGCTGGATAATATTTTTTTATGTAATTAATGTACGACTGGACTTAGTATAAGTTTGGTTAGATATGCGCATGTCCGGCCGGATGTGAGTTATCTCCGGCCTGATATACTATATGTAAGGCAGAAGATAAAATAAAATAATGAAGGTAAAAGTGCCATAAAGTCATACATTTGCGTGTAGTTTGGCTCAACAGGAAGTCTCTGAATACCTAGGTTGCTGCTTGGATGCTTGCTCAAAGGGGGGTTCCAAGAATTTCTTACGATTGTTTTCTTTCTCTCCTTATAGATTTTCAGTGTTATAGAATGTGGGTGTTTTTAGTAAACTCTCCAGGCCCTAGGCAAGAGAGAAAAGCTCCATTTTTTATAGCAGAAGGGAAGGGTCTCGAAATGGAAATGGGGAAACAAAATCCTTCATTCTCTCATATTTATCGTCAGTTACAATTCGACACATATCTGGTCAGAGATACATCTTGACATATATGTGCGGTAGGAAATATTCAGTAATTATGATTCTCGTGACTCTAGTAACTGAAGTTATGCATACTTGATGACAGCTCGAAACATGTCCGGCTGGACATGTATTTTGAATTATAATTCGGCCGACTATTAAATTTGAATTGTATGTCCGACCGGACATAATCAGATCCCGTAACTTTTATAACTTACAATCTATTTATTCAATACGGTTGTATCATGTCCAGTCGAATTTAGGATTTTCAGGGTATATTCGGCCGGGTATTCAGATATGAAAGATGGTAGGCTGGACATAGGCGATGTCCGATTGGCTTTTGGTTGTATTCCCTGGAGTTCATTTCCCTTCGAGCATTCATCTTTGCAATTTTCCAAGCATTGAGACGGTGTCCCCATATGAGACTCATCACAGACTATGCGTAAAAATACAATGCCTACAAGTATATGTATGTTTGTAAATAAAAATTTTGATTCACACGCGTTATTGTGTGTACATAGCCCGTTAGTATTGACATTGATAATTGATATAATGTTGGGTGAACCGCAGGTCTTTTTTGCATATCAGATGTTTGTTACAGGTCATTTTGGTGTTGGACTGGGTTACATGTTGTCCAATTTTTAGGGTGCGTCATGTCCGTTTTCCGTTAGGTTTGAGGCTTAATGAGATGGGTTATTCTTCTATTCTGCCGGTAACGTCCTGCCTCTAGCGGTGTGTTACAGAAGTGGTATTAGAGTAAAAGGTTTAGATGTCGATGAGTGCTGCTACATGGTATTTGATCATCCGAGTAAGTTTTTTATTGTGTATAGACTATCATATAGATCTTATGTTTGTAACCTGATTTGATCTCATTTGTATATGATGATATGTGCTATGAATTTGATTTGATATGAATTAGATTCTTTCGATGTATATAGTATGGCGTGACATGATATGGCTTGTATTTGATATTGATGGAATGTATTTTGTGTGATTTGACGTGATATAATTTGATATAGTCTGATAACTAATTCGGATCGTATTTATGACCGATTTATGGATACGAGAAACATATTCTTCCATAATATTACTTTATTTATAGTAACCTCTCTTGTCTTTTGTATATATATTTTGTCTTATCCAGCTAAGATAGAAACTAACTATGAGTTAGTGATGTATATATTAGACAAAGACCCGAAATGTAGTCACGCCATTACAACCAGGGTTTGTGAAGGGCACTAGAGGTATCACTACAATGTATATTCTCAAATAAAGTTCATGGTTGAGATTAACTAACAGGGTCGGTCAGTGAAATCTCGGAGACCAGTACATATAGTATATATCTTGATATGATATGGTGGTTGGTCTTAGTGAACCATGAGACTTTTAGACTTGTGTATAGACATGTAGGATTCATTGGATGAGCATTGAACGACTTACTGGAATATTCCTAATAGAGGGTACACCTACGTTAATAGAAATCTTCTCGAGTCAAGTAGCATAGTGGTTATTCGACTTATGATACCACTGTGGATATGTGAGCTATCCTCCATACTTTGACAACAGTCAGATCAATATTTTTTTTTAGATCAGGCCTCCGCCCGTCTGTTGGGTGTGGACTGATGCTCTAGACATCTTGTGATGTATTCAGAGAGGATCTGTCAGTCCTGTGTACGAGATTTAGGCATCTACTTATTGATACTCTAAAATCCTTGGCCAAGATATACTGTAGAACTGTTCCGAGTATTTGTGTAGAGAATCGTGATTATATGTCGCGACATATAGAATTATACACGATGAATGTTTGACATTTTATCTCCATCTCTGGTACAATTCGGATGACCTATGATGAAGTGTATGAGCAAAATAGAGTTTACCACTATGCCAATGACATCGGCGACCACAATACATTTAGGCTTGTAGCCCGTAGAGAGTACGGATAGTCTTGCGGGGGACTAACCGGAGAATAAAGGATTCACTACCCGATATAAGACATCGGGAATGATTTAAAGCTACACTACACCCCTCACAAGGTCCGACCTTAAACCCATTTGGGTTCGAAATAGTCTCTTACTTTTTATGCTTGAATGAGGTAGCCCCCTCAATCACACACAAAGTAATTTAAAAGCACGCAAAGTACAATCATGAATTATAAAGGTAATAAATAAACATCCATAAATTATTACAACATTCATAAAATAGTAATGACATGAATCTAGGCAAGCATCAGACCGGCCTGGCCTCAGAGAGGCCGACCGAATATGTCTATAATAGGCTGAACATAATATTCAGGATCCGACCGTATTTTTTGGAAGTCCGACCGGACGTAATGCGTAGCACGAAAATACTGAATTGATATAACAACATATAAAATAACGTAATTAACAATAAATAAAAGGTAATTATAATAATAAGACACTAATGATTCCAGTAAAAATAAATATTAAACTAACTGAAACATGCATCAGGTAGGGTAATCGGTGAAATCACTCACATTACGCAAGCGCATGTATCGTTCAAGTAGTATAAAATGTATCGATCCCACGAGGACTTAAAACTTATGCTATTAATTTGTGAAGCTAACTTTCTACACATATCTAATTGATTTGATTGTTGGTTGGATGATGATTTTTATTTAAAACAAACAATTAAATAAAATTAAGGTAGATTTTAAGTTTTAAACAATGATATGAAAATGTCCAGGGTTGTGAATCCTACCAATATCTTTCTAAAGATGAGTTGATTATTTTATGCTCGTGTAATATGTCAGTTTATTAACCTGGAATACGAATGTATGCAAAAGTCTCTTCCGATGGTCAGATACAAATATCCAAAGTAACTCAATTAACTATATTCCTATGTTAATTAAGAAACTATGAATTCACTAAGTTTAAGTTTCAATTATAGCTACCCACGCCCGACATGTATATTCTTATCCTGGAAGGAAATCTCTAAGGTGAATGTGAGATCGTGAGCTATTGAGTCTACGGCTAAACCTAAAATCCATTTTCCAAGTTCATTTTAAGTTTACCTAATCAATCTTATTAGTGGCCAATTAACAAGAAGCATTAAGAACTAGACTTAATAAATAAACCATAACATTACACAAGACATAAGAAAAGTCAACTTATTAAATCATTGATATTGGTTTTCATCACAACCCTAGACAACGTATTTAGTTACGATACATATATAGGAGTATTAAAGACATAAATAAATAAAACATCATGCAACTAATTGAAAATTAAAAAGGTAAAAATTACAACAATGAAATAAAATGCTGGGGTTTAGGGATCCACTTTTATTATTTCAAATCTATAAATCTCTCTTATTATAATATATAAATTTATTTTATATTACCAACCGACCATATAGACGGTATTCTGATTAAGTCATATTTTAATTAATTCTAACCGACCATAAAAGCGGTATCCAATTAAGTCAGGTTAAAATTAATTTAATTATGTCCAACCGACCATAAAGGCGGTATCCAATTAAGTCAGATTTTAAGATAATTAATATATTATAAATTAAGGGAGATTAATCTAAGTTATAAAAATAAAAGTTTCACCTTCACCCCAGCAGAAAGAAGTTACCTACTCATACTTTTAAGTAAAACAAACAAAGATTTATTACTTAAAATAAAAATTAAATACAAGAAAACTGAAATTAAACAAACAAGATATTATCTTCTTAGTATTCTAAGGAAATTCCCCATAAGAAAGTATGGATTTTCCTTCTGAATCAGGCCTCTATTTATAGGCTCACAAAACAGTGCGCGTCGCGACACGTACAGCCTTCTGCGTCGCGACGCACGCTACAGGAATTGGCGGCTGAATTATTACTTCCGTGTCGCAACGCGTATGTCCTTTGCGTCGCGACGCGAGCTACAATGATGATGTAATGTTGACGCAATTGATGACGCATGATGACGCAAGTGATGATGCATGTCGGTAGCTGAATTATTGCTTGCGCGTCGCGATGCAGAGGATGTTGTTCGTCAAGACGTGTGAATAATAATTTTCCCATTTTGCCCATTTTTCATCCGTTTTAGCCCCGATTTGATTCCAGTGAGTTTTGAAACTTTATTTATCTACAAAATAAGCACAAACGCATCAAAACGTTCATAAAACTCGAGAAACTATACAAAATATTAAGTAAATGGGCGGTAAATATTGATATATTTTATGCTCATCACACCTCAAAACCTAACATTTTGCTAGTCCTCGAGCAAAACAAACAAAACAAAATGAAATAAATAACTAAGACTAAAATAATCTAAGCCACTTTCGTAGGGATCACGGTTGCATTTAGCGTATGCAACAAGCCTTTAAACCTCTAGGTGTCCCTAGTAGACGAGTTGTAGTCTCGTGAGGGTTTACAGTGACGATACCCATAAACGTCAATCAAATGTACAATTAAACACGCAAAACAAAATAAAAAGATAAACAAGTTAGTGACTAAACAAGTGAAATTCTTATCTATGTTAATAATTATTTTCTTTCTTTCTAAATTACCAAATAAGTAAATTCTCCGATTATTTTTACCATTCTCCATATATACAACCAATAAGGTATTAATCAAATCATTGTGCCCATAATATTCATAAGTGTAGTTAAAAAGAAGTAATATTTTTGTCCTAAAGTTATATCAGGATTCACACCTTTTTGGCAATGATTTTTTTTTTAAATATAACATCTTCAATCCTTGTAGCGAGCTTTGGGCCAGTGACTCCCAAATCAATTGGCTTTAGGGCACTAGGTGTTAAGACACCCCTACAGACTTAATTACTCGGATCTCAGATGCTAAAAGTTCTACCGTTTGACGCGAACAATCACTATTTACTGAGACAAGACGTCCGGTTACTAAGTAGAAACTTTATTATTATTAACTCAGACTTTTCCGTTTGATGCGAATAATCACTGCTTACTGAGGCAAGATGTCCGGTTACTAGGTAGAAGCATGGTTAATTATTTATATACACATATTTTTTTTATTCCATCGTTTTCAAATGATTCCTCCAATAAACTAGAGCACTGAATATTACAAACTTTCACTTACAACCCATGTTCGTATGTTACCATGTATGTTGATAATATCCGTCAAATGAGCATATGAAGTTCCAATTTAAGTCAATATTATCGAGAATTTATGAATTTAAATAATCCAAAAGGAAATAAACAAAAATTAACTAACTAAATCATTGATATTGGTTTTCATCACAACCCCAGACAACATATTTATTTACGACACATATCTAAGACTACTAAAGACATAAATAAATAAAACATCATGCCACTAATTGAAAATTAAAAAGGTAAAAATTACAACAATGAAATAAAATGATGGGGTTTGAGGATCCACTTTTATTATTTCAAATCTAGAAATCTCTCTTATTATAATATATAAATTTGCATTATATTACCAACCAACCATATAGGCGGTATCCTGATTAAGTCATATTTTAATTAATTCCAACCGACCATAAATGTGGTATCTAATTAAGTCAGGTTAAAATTAATTTAATTAAGTCCAACTGACCATAAAGACGGTATCCAATTAAGTTAGGTTTTAAGATAATTTATATATTATAAATTAAGGGAGATTAATCTAAATTATAAAAATAAAAGTTTCACGTTCACCCCAGCAGAAAGAAGTAACCTACTCATGCTTTTAAGTAAAACAAACAAAGATTTATTACTTAAAATAAAAATTAAATACAAGAAAACTGAAATTAAACAAACAAGTTACTCTCTTCTTAGTATTCTAAAAGAAATTCCCCAGAACAAAGTATGAATTTTCCTTCTGAATCATGCCTCTATTTATAGGCTCACAAAACGGTGCGCGTCGCGACGTGTAAAGCCTTCTGCGTCGTGACGCGCGCTACATGAATTGGTGGCTAGATTATTGCTTCCGCATAGCGATGCGTATGTCTGTTGTGTCACGACGCGAGCTACAATGATGACGTAATATTGACGCAATTGATGACGTATGATGACGCAAGTGATGATGTGTGTTGGTAGTTGAATTATTGCTTGCGCGTCACAATATAGAGGATGTTGCGCGTCGCGGCGCATGAACAATAATTTTCCTGTTTTGCCCATTTTCATCTATTTTTCGCCGTTTTAGCCCCGATTTGTTTACAGTGAGTTCCGAAACTTTATTTATCTACAAAGTAAACACAAACACATCAAAATGTTCATAAACCTCGAGAAACTATATAAAATATTAAGTAAAAGAGATGGTAAATATTGATATATTTTTCACTCATCAAAGGGTTAAACAAACTAAAACATCCGTTCAATGGGCTTGGCAGGATATAATAGTCTATGTCCGGCCAGACTTGGTTGAAGTCTGGCCGGATGTATTATGCAATACAGAAACATGGAAACATGTGTATACTAACACAAATACAGTAAACAAGCATTTTGGGTGCATTTATAGTGAAATGGACATCCCCCACTGGTATGTGCATTGTATCCTGAATGTGAACCATATTACCATCCATTCGGAATCGACTATAGAACTTATGTATGGGTTTTCATCCTATATACCATAAGGGTTATCTAGCCGGATATACCATATGTTTGGTCGAACTTAGAACAAGTCTGGCAAGACATTATCCCCGGAGCATATATTAAGTAGAACATAACATGCATATCATCTTGAGTAGCAAAATAAGCACACACATATCTCAAATTAAAACAGTAGAGTAGAACAAATGTGCATGTATAAACGAATAACAACGCGTAACATAAGAAAAATAACTAAGCATAAATAAGATAATAAAAAAACAAATATAAAAACAGGAGCATGCATATAACAGAATATAGGTGCATATCCTCTCGGCCTGGCCGGATGTGTTATCTACATGTCAGATATGTGCATGTCCGACTGGATATGACCTAAAGTCGACCAGATAGACCATATGGTAGATAGAAACTAAACAGTTCGTAATAAACAAAATAAGGCTCTCATGTCATACCTTTTTCGAATTGCGGCACAAAATCTGATTTTTTTAAGGCAGTGGACTGCACTGCAGTGGCGCCATTTGGAGGGCAGAATTTCAGTTTTGTTCTTCATCAAATCGTCTCAACCGATCGATGTGAGTATTCCGCTATCTCCTTTGATGTATTCACACATGTTTTTCATGCTTGTTATGATCTGGGACCTAAATAGAAACCAACAGAAGCATGAGTCCGATATCCACACTGGCTTTCATCCAAGAAGGATACGCCTTGTTACGACATATTTGTATACTTTTGGATACCTCCAAGTTCATCCCCATGATCGCGATTGCTAAAAGCCTAATTCGTCATTTCTAGATAATGGCACGATCCCCATAATAGGCTTAGTCCATATTGTAAATGGGTGGTCTTTGTCTGTTACTGATGAAAAGGGACTGAAGTAACCAAGGTTCACCTCGTAGCATAAGAGAGAACGATTTTGTGTACCCACATCGGTGCATAAAATAAGCCATACCTAGAACCAAAAAAAAAAATTAGACTTACCACGAGTGTGGGAGAAATAAGGTCGGAATGATATATTCTGTTTTGATAACCACATTCATCTTATATATCTCATGTATCGCACACATACACATATCATGCTAACTCATAGTTTTAACAGCCATCATAGATATCCAAGTGTTATTACCAGCTCGGGGTCGGGTCATGTTGACCGGCGTAAACACACACGTTAAACGCAAGCGTACGTATCGTTCAAGTAGTATAAAAAGTATCGATCCCACGAGGACTTAATATCTAATCTATTAATTTTATGAGGTTAAATGATTACTAGTATCTAACAGGTTGTTTAATTGATTTGAAATGGCGACGATTCTAAATTTAAAGACAAGTAGATAAAATTGTTCGAAAGTAGATTTTAAGAAAATTCAATATTAAAAACTATCTAGGGGGTTGTGATTTATTCAATGCTAATTAAAGATGAAGTGATTATCTTATAGTTGGGTAATATATTGATTTATTAACCTGAAAAACTAAATATGTAAAAGCCTATTCCGATGGTCAATTACAAATACCTAGTATAATCCAATTGAACCATATGTCTATGTCAACCAAATTACCTAAATTAATAAGATTAAATTCCAATTATGGCTACCCCCGCCTGACAGGTATATTCTATCCTGTAAGGAAATCTATTAAAGGGTTATCTATCCTCAAGGAAGATCGTGGGCTATTGAGTTTGAGGTCTTAAACTTAAAATCCCTATGTCTAGTTCATTTTAAGTTTACATAGTCAATTTAATTAATGGCCAGTTAATTAAAGAGCAAAGATTAAGACTCAATAAATAAATCTTTATATTACCCAAATTATAATCTAACCCTTATAAACCGGTGATATTGGATTTCATCACAACCCTAGATAACTAAATTAGTTATGACACATAACTAGGGCTAGTAAAAACCATAAAGTAACAGTGCTGAAAAGTAATTGCAGTTGGTAAATACTGAAAGGTAAATACAATAAAATAAATGCTAAGGTAAAAGGAATTACTTTTACTACTACTAATTTAGATATCTCCCATAAAATAATATATAAACTTGTGAATAATTACCAACCGACCAATCTGGCGGTATCCTGATTAAGTCAAATTAAGTCCAACCAGCCATTAAGGCGTACCCAAATATAAACCAGCCATAAAGGCGGAACCAAAATTAAATTACCAACCGACCAATCTGGCGGTATCCTTGATTAGTCAGGTTTAAACCAGATTAAAATTAAATTACCAACCGACCAATATAGCGATATCCTTATTAGTCAGGTTTTAAATAGTGAATATATTTTTTTAAGGGAGATTAATCTAAATAACAATAGTAAAAGAATTACCTTTCACCCTAGCTGGGGAAGTTACCTCCTCATTTGAAAGTAAAAATTGTAAAAAGTAAAGAAAGTAAATTACTATTATTACAAAACGTAATTAAAATTATTACAAAACTAAAAACTAAAAACTAAAACGAAACTTAGAGAGAGAAGAACTCCCTATTTACATCAAAGAAATGGGAGAGAATGATACAACAAAATCTGAAATCTCGAGCTCAATTTATAGGCGCGGATAAGTTCCTGGCGTCGCGACGCTAGAGCCTTTGGCGTCGCGACGCTAGAACAGTGAGTCGTGGCATGCTATCGGCTTGACACGTTGCGAGGCGACTAAGAGGATAAGGCGACACGTGGCAAGGTGGCTAAGAGCTCAATTATTATGCTGACGTGGCGATGACGTGGCAAGGCGGCTGAGATCAATTGTCGGCACCGTAGGATTGCGACACGTGTCAAGGCGTGATTGGCTGATGATGACGTGGCATGTTGACTCGGTTGACCTTCTGACGTGGATGATGACGTGGCACGACGCGTGGCAAAGTTGACTCGTTGACCGATGACGTGGCGATGACATGGATGACACGTGGCACACGTGGAAATTGTGAGTGTCGGCACCGTAGGATGATGACACGTGGCACGGTGCACGTTAGTAGCTCGGCTGTGCTGGTGACACGTGGCACGACACATTTTAGCAAAGTCAAACTTCTCAAATTCTGACCCGTTGACCCGGCGCATGTTAGCAGATCTGGTTCACGTTAGGCGTCGCGACTCTGATGACTTGGGCGTCGCGACGCGGACAATTTACCGAAATGCCCTTTTTGCCAATTTTTCCTGTTTTGCTCCAAATCACCTCAAGAATGTCCTGAAACTTTATTTATCTACAAAATAACACAAAACACATCAAAATATTCACATAACTCAAGAAACTATACAATATATTAGGTTAAATGAGTGGGAAATAGTGATAGATTTACCACTCATCACACCCCCAAACCTAAATAACATAAATAAATTAACTAAGCCACTTTCGTAGGGATCACAGTTGCATTTAGCATATGCAACAAGCCTTTAAACCCCTAGGTGTCCCTAGTGGACGAGTTGTAGTCTCGTGAGGGTTTACAGCAATGATACCCACAAACATTTTACAAAAGTAAGAAGGTATTAAAACTAATGCACACAAAAGCAAAAAGACAAGCGAAAAGAGAATAAAGAAGTTAGTAACTAATCAGGTGAAACTTCTACTCCAAGTTACTAGTTGTTTTGTTTCATTCTAAATTACCAAATAAGTAAATTCTCCGATCATTTTTACCATTCTTCATAAACACAGCCAACATAATATTAAACAACTCATTTTTGCCCACAGCAGTCATAAGTGCAGTTGATAAGAGAGTAATATTTTTGTCCTAAAGTTCTATCAGATTTCACACCTTTTTGTAGCAATGGAATAATTTTTTCTCATTTTTCTGATTTTTTTCTTTGATTTTTTTTTTCGTTTCTATTTTTTATTTATATACAATACCTTCCGTCAATGTAGCGAGCTTTGGGTCGGTGGTTCCCAAACCAGTTGGCTTTAAGGCACCAGGTGTTAAGACACCCCTACGGACTTAATTACTCAGACTTCAGATATATATATTTTTGCAGCATCTTTGATCCATGTAACGAGCTTTGGGCTAGTGACTCCCAAACCAGTTGGTTTTAGGGCACTAGGTGTTAAAACACCCTTACAGACTTAATAATTCGGATCTCAGATTTTTTTATTTTTTTTTACTCCATCACTCTTTGAGATGCTTCCTCCGATTAAACTAGAGCACTGAATATTACAAACTTTTCAATTTTAGCTCATGTCTGTATGTTTCCATGTTTGTTGATAATACCTGTCAACTGAGCATATGAAGATTCATTTTAGTCCGTTTTATGGAGAATTCACAAATTAAATAATTTAAAAGGAAATAAACAAAAATTAACTTGTTTCGAAAATAGGTTTGAGATACATCTCAGGAGTGGAAACTCCTTACTCAGCTATCCTTTACCAATTTCACTTTTTTAGTCAAAACACAAAAACGCAAAATATTTTTGTAATTTTTGAAAATTTTCAATTTTTTTGTATTTTCGAAAAATTTTGGACTAAAAATAAAAACAACATACAAACTAAAAACAAGGTACTAATCAACTAATTCCCTCCCCCAAACCTAAATGAGACATTGTCCCCAATGTCTTAAACAGTAGAAGAAGAGTTTAGAAAATAATATCTGGTTAGCTGAAAATCTACAGGAAATTAAAGGTTAAGATCCAGATTAATTCGACGCCTCTTTCCACGATCGTCCTCGGACCAATTTATCTTTGAAATGATAGGGTCAACTTTTGGTTCATAGGCTATGAGTTGGTCAATTAGATCTGGAGCAGTTCTGGCAGTAAATATGAGTTCTTTTAAAGGTTTTGATATGAACCCATTTCTCCGAGCATCATCAAGAAACACACAAAGAAAATCATAAAACCCATCAACGTTGTACAACCCAATTGGTTTCTGGTGTATGTTCAGGTTCGCCCAAGATAGTACAATAAAAATTTCCTCCAATGTGCCCAAGCCACCTGGCAAAGCAATAAAAGCATCAGCACGGTTAATCATTTCTACCAGTCGTTCAGACATACCTGGCACGATTAATTCCTCTCCGTTTGATGGTTCAATAAGATTTGCCTCTGCCAAGGGTTTTGGGATGATTCCCAAAACGTGACTGCCTTCTCCTCTGTACGGCCTTTGAAACGATCCCCATAAGTCCGAGATTACCTCCGCATATATTAACTGCATATTCCTTGCAGCTAAGACTCGACCCAATTCCTGTGTGCTTCTATGTATTGTGGTTTAGTACCAACAGTACTACCGCAAAACACACAAATGTTTTCAACTCGTCTTCTTGAAGTGGCTTCCATTTTTTACTCAACAACTGGATGTCTTTAAAAGTGGATGTCTCCAAAAGTGCAATGATGAGTTGAATTTATAATACCTGAAAAGGGTGAGTAAAAATAGCACAAGTATCATCCAGAGGACGATTAGTAGCAAAATAGTAAAATAAATCTTGATATGGTCAAAAAGGTCTGGATCCTGTCGGAGAAAATAACAAAACAAATCAATATTATCAGGAAAAGACAAAGAGATATAATATGCACATGAATTTTCAGCTTGATTAACGTCTATGCGTCAGGGACAAGCTTCCCATCCAATTTTCTTATAAATTGGCAAACATGGTCTTTTTGAGTCAGATTCCCAAGACTTAACTGTTGTATTTCTTTTTGAAATTGTGTATGTAATTTGCGAAAGGCTATGTGAACATATCCACTGGGATGCTTCTCAAGAGTCGAAGATATATCATCTAAAGACTCCTTACTCAAGCCATTCCTAATGAATTTAATTTTGTCTTCGCGATTAACAGACACCATTCCTAAAGAACGACAACGAGTATTGCAATTCCAGCGTGCACATTTGTAACAAACACCCATTTGCTTAGCTATTCGTTTCTTTGCATAGGTGCTTCTTCCAAAACCAGGCAGATGTGAAATAAAATAGTCAGAAGACTCACCTGCCAATCAGACTCGTGCTTCAATTACCCAACGAATGTCATTGGGAACACCATAGATCGTCAATAACCTCATTCGTTCCAAGCGAGCTTTGTAGACTTTCATCAGAGATTTTTGAGGGAGAGAAGGAAATTGCTTGTGAAGATTTGCGAGAGCTTCTTCCATCTTGAAATGACTTAATCTGTAAAAACTAAACACACAAAATTAAATCACACCAAATCACAATATATACAAAAATTGCATGGGTTGCCTCCCTGCGAGCGCTAAGTTTAAAGTCGTCAGCTAGACGTGACTTCTTGAACGTTAGGCTGGATCTGAAAGTGTGACACTTTCTTTTTGTCGCTCAAATGATTCTCCCCAGTAGTGCTTGACACGCTGACTGTTAACCTTGAATGTGTTGTTGGTATTGGGATCCAGTAACTCAACAGCTCCATATGGTAAAACCTGAGTGATCACAAATGGACCTGACCACCTAGATTTTAACTTTCCAGGGAAAAGTTTCAACCTCGAGTTGTACAACAACACCTGCTGCCTTGGTTCCAACTGTCTGTGCACTATTTTTCGGTCATGCCATTTTTTGGTATTTTCTTTGTACAATTTGGCATTCTCATAAGCCTGTAGGCGAAATTCCTCCAATTCATTGAGTTGGTGAAGTCTTTTCTCTCATGCAGCTTGTGAATCAAGATTCAACTTCTTCAGTGCCCAGTACGCCTTGTGTTCAAGCTCAACTGGCAGATGGCATGCTTTCCCGAACACCAATTGATATGGGGACATACCAATGGGTGTCTTGTAAGATGTTCGGTAGGCCCATAATGCATTATCTAGTTTTGTTGACCAGTCCCTCCTTGTTGATCCAACGGTTCTTTCTAGGATTCTCTTGATCTCCCTGTTTGAAACCTCAACCTGTCCATTTGACTGTGGATGGTAAGCAGTGGCAACTTTGTGAGTAACTCCGTATTTGGATAGGAGTGCATTGAAGTATCTGTTGCAGAAATGAGAGCCACCATCACTGATAATTGCCCGAGGTGTTCCAAACGAGTGAAAATGTTCTTTTTCAGGAATTTGATCACCACTTTTGAATCATTGGATGGCAGTGCAATTGCTTCGACCCATTTGGAGACGTAGTCTACAGCAACCAAGATGTACAAATTTCCGAATGATGGAACAAAGGTCCCATGAAATCAATATACCCATACATCAAATATCTCCACTTCCAGAATGTTTTGCAACGGTCCTTCGTTTCTCCTCGAAATATTTCCCATTCTCTGGCACCTGTCACATTGAAAAGCAAAAAAGATAAGCATCTTTAAAAAGAGTGGGCAAAAACAAACCTGATTGTAGGACTTTGGCTGCAGTTTTGTTTCCGCTGAAGTGTCCGCCATATGGTGATGAATGACAGTGTTGCAAAACACTGTTGATTTCCTCATGTGGAACACATCGTCTCAGTAGTTGATCAGCACACCGTTTGAACAGGTACGGTTCATCCCAGACATAGTGTTTGACTTCTTTGAAGAACTTCTTCCGTTGCTGAGTTGTCCATTCCAACAGCCATTTTCCTGACACAATGTAGTTGACATAGTCAGCATACCAAGGGACTTCCTGTTGTTTCATGGCAAAAAGTTGTTCATCTGGAAAAGTTTCTTTGATTGACAGTTATTTGCCAGCTGTTTCTCCATTCTCGAGCCTCGATAGATGATCTGCCACCTGATTCTCTGTCTCTTTCCTGTCTCGAATCTCCACGTCGAATTCTTGCAAAAGAAGTATCCAACGGATCAATCTGGGTTTGGAATCTTTCTTTGTGATAAGATATTTGATTGCTGAATGATCTGTGTAGACCACCACTTTGGGACCCAACAGATAAGAGCGGAATTTTCAAAAGCGTACACAACTGCTAGCAACTCCTTTTCAGTGGTTGTGTAGTTGAGTTGAGCTTCATTCAAAGTTCTGCTGGAGTAGTAAATGGTGTGGAAAATCTTTGCTTTGGGTTGTCCCAAAACTGCACCTACAGCAAAATCACTAGCATCGCACATCACTTCAAATGGAAGGGTCCAGTCTGGTGGTGATACAATGATGGGAGCAGAGACCAGCTTCTGTTTTAAGATTTCAAAGGCTTCCTGGCATTCTTTGGTGAAGTTGAAAGGCACATCTTTCTCCAGAAGATTGCATAGAGGTTTAGCAATCTTGGAAAAGTCTTTGATAAATCTCCTGTAAAAATCTGCATGTCCAAGAAAACTTCGAATACCTTTTACTGATGTTGGTGGAGGTAGTTTTTCAATTGTCTCTATCTTTGCTTTGTCTACCTCAATCCCCTTTTGTGAGATCCGGTGTCCAAGAACAATGCCTTCTTGCACCATAAAATGACATTTCTCCCAATTGAGTACCAGGTTTGTATCTTCGCACCTTTGTAACACCTGTTCCAAATTTTTCAAACAATGGTCAAAAGAATCTCCAAACACAGAAAAGTCATCCATAAAAACCTCCATACTCTGCTCCAGCATGTCTGAGAATATGGCCATCATGCAACGCTGAAAAGTGGCGGAGGCATTACATAATCCAAATGGCATCCTGCGGAAAGCAAAAGTACCATAGGGACATGTAAATGTGGTTTTCTCCAGATCTTCTGGGGCGATGGAAATTTGATTGTACCCTGAATATCCGTCAAGAAAGCAATAGAATTCATGTCCCGCCAATCTGTCTAACATCTGGTCAATGAATGGTAGCGGAAAATGGTCTTTTTCTCGTGGCTTTGTTCAGTTTCATGTAGTCCATGCATACTCTCCATCCAGTCACCGTTCTTGTTGGGATTAGCTCGTTTTTTTCATTGGTGACCACAATAATTCCTCCTTTCTTTGGTACACACTGCATAGGACTCACCCAACTACTGTCTGAGATGGGGTAAATGATGCCAGCATCTAACCATTTGATGATTTCTTTCTTCACGACTTCCTTCATGATTGGATTGAGTCTCCGTTGATGCTCTACTGTGGGTTTGTATTCATCATTCATCAGAATCTTGTGCATGCAAAATGATGGACTAATGCCTCGAATGTCTGCTATAGTCCAGCCAATGGCTCTTTTGTGCTCTCGTAATACTCTCAGTAGCTTTTCTTCCTGCTCCAATGTTAGTGAAAAAGAAATAATAACAGGTAATTTAGAAGAGTTTCCAAGAAATGCATACCTGAGATGGCTTGGAAGTAACTTCAGCTCTAACTGTGGTGGTTCTTCAATTGAAGGCTTGATTCGATCTTTCTTTGGTAGTTCCAAACTTTCAACCGGTGGTGTTGCTTTGAATCAGAATGGTTTGTCAAGGTAGTTAATACATTCCAGGATTTCAGCATCTAGCTCACTGTCAGTCATATTGGTGATGCAAGCTTCAAGTGTATCTGTGGGATTTGGTTCAGTATTTTGAACGATACTTTCAACAACATCAACTCTGAAGCATTCTCTTCCTTTTCATCACTCAGGAATTTCATGGCTTTGAAAACATTAAAGGTCACTTCTTCGTCCTGTACTTTCATGGTCAGTTCTCCTTTTTGCACATCAATCACAGTTTTACCTGTAGCCAAGAATGGTCTCCCAAGAATGATAGGTATTTCTTTGTCTTCTTCCATGTCAAGGATGATGAAATCTGCTGGGAGAGAATTAGTTTGTCTACTTTCACCAACACATCTTCAACAACACCTCTTGGAAATGCAAGTGTTCGGTCAGCAAGTTGCAATGAAACTGAGGTAGGCATTGCTTCTCCAATCTGCAGTTTCCTGTAAATAGAAAAAGGCATCAAGTTAACACTAGCACCTAAATCACATAAAGCCTTACCGATATAATGTTCTCCAATGGTGCATGGAACTGTGAAACTGCCAGGATCTTTCAACTTCGGGGGAAGTTTTCTTTGAATGATAGCGCTGCATTCTTCTGTTAATGCTACTGTTTCGTAGTCTCCCAATCTCCGTTTTCGTGAAAGAATATCTTTCATGAATTTGACATAACTGGGCATTTCTTCCAAGGCTTCTGCAAATGAGATGTTGATGTACAGCTTTTTGAAAACCTCAAAGAACCGAGCAAACTGCTTGTCCAGTTTGTTTTTCTGAAGACGCTAAGGAAAATGTGGAGGTGGAGTGATCTGTTCTTTTTCCTTTGCTTCTTTTTCCTCCATCTGTTGTTCAGGTTCTTTTGGAACTTCTTCTTGTGACATCTTGATTCCAACATCTTTGTTGATTTCAGTACCGCTTTTCAAAGTAATGGCTTGACATTGCTCATTCCCTCGGTTCCTTAGATTGGGTTCTGTGTTGCTGGGAAGATTTCCTGGTGGTCTGTAACTCTGAGCATTGGCCAGTTGTTCGATTTGATTCTCCAGTGCTTTGATGGAAGCTGATTGGCTCTGAAAGATGGCATCATACTTTTTTAACTGAGCCAGCACTTATGCTATTCCTGGTTCATTTGCCTGCTCCTGGCCTCTGTTCTGTTGCTGAAATCCAGGTGGTGGATAGTTCCGCTGGTTGCCTGAATTGTTGCTCCATGAAAAATTAGGATGATTCCTCCACCCTGGGTTGTAGGTGTTGGAATATGGATTGTTCCACTGTCTGTTGAAATTGTTGACAAAATTCACCGTTTCTTCAAGTTGGTTTGATTCTGGTGCTCCTCCATATGGTGAACTTGTGGATCCAGTGGTAAGAGTCTCCATGAATTTGCATATTGATCTAGCTTGGTGTTGACTGCTGTATTGGCTCCACTTTCATAGATTCCTGCAATTCTTTGGATCATGCTCCTTTCAGTTGGCCACAAGGAATTGTTGTTGGCCATTTCTTCGATTAGTTCCCAGGCTTGATCTTCTCCTTTTGCCATTAAAGCTCCTCCAGCAGCAGCATCAATTGTGGTTCTCATTATTCCAGAAAGTCCATTATAGAATGTTTGGACTTGAAGCCATTTTGGAATCTCATGGCGTGGACATTTCCGGAGTAAATCTTTGTACCTTTCCCAAGCTTCGCAGAGGGATTCTGAATCTTGTTGTACAAAGGATGTGATGTCATTCCTCAGCTTTCTGGTTCTGGCTGGTGGAAAGTACTTTGCAAGAAATTTGGTGGCTAAAGTGTTCCATGTTGTGATAGAACCTGCTGGTAATGAATGTAGCCAAACTTTAGCTCTGTCCTTCAAGGAGTATGGGAAAACACGCAGTCTCATTGCTTCTTCAGCTTCTCGGTTGTAATTGAAAGTGTAACATCCCAGATTTTCAGGACTATTCTAGAAGATTCCTGGAACAATATTGTAGTCTCGGAGCATGATGATAATGAAGAATAACAGTTCAAGCGATGTAATATGAGTAAGAATAATAGATTATGAATATTCGTCCCGTTGGAAAACGTGTGGGATCAAAAGTCAGTTACGCGATTTTAGTAATACGAGTAAAGATTACAGTTTTGGCCATTGAATTTGCAAACGAACTCCGATTGAGTTGATTCTTGAACCATCAGACTCGTTTTTCCGAGACGAACAACTTTCGTGTTGAACACATTTCGAGAATCGCATCGGAAGGGCTTTAAAATCGCAGATTTCCGAAAATACCCTTCCTAGTGGGGGTATTTTATTCTTTTTCGAATTTGTGATATTTATGTTATATTTATTATTTATTATTATTATATCCAGCAGCATTTACAGAAATTAAAAAAAAAAAGATAAAAGAAGAGCAGGAAGCAGTATGTACGTGAAGAGAGAGAAAATGAGAGAGGGGGAGTGGCGCCGGTGGCATCCGGCCACCTTCACGCTGGCGGACCACCACCGTCACCTTCGTCCGGCCAAGGGGAGTAGACCGGTGGCAGGTGCAGTCACAGGGGACGCCGGAAACGGCGCAGGAGAGGGAAATAAGTCGCGGCAATGAAGTTCCCGATCCCGGCTCGTCGCTTCGAACCACGAGCCGTGCCACCTACCAAATCGAAGCCCTCGGAGAGTACTACGAGTATGCGGAATCGATTTCGCCGAACAGCGGCCGGTTGCACGCGAAACAAGGAGAGAAGCGGCGGTGAACAGTAAACCCGCGATGAACAGTAGCTCCGATCGAAATTTCGATCGCACCAGTGCGTTCGTATGGCCGTAGGGAGTCCGAATATGGCCTCGTAATTTCGGTACGACTCTCCGTTAGAATTTTGTTATTTTAAAGTTTATAGTTTTATATTCGGATGTTTCCAGTAGTTCCGTAGTGTAGCGAATTAGCATGAGATGAATTGAGTATGTTTTAATATGTTAAATCGATAAATGTGGTAGAATCTGGGGAGAAACAGATTAGATTTGATCGATCCGGTAGAATTAGCGAGTTTCCGGTAAAACGGAATTTCTCGTGCGATTGAGCGTAGATGACCGTAACCATGGTTAAGATGTAAATATGATATTGCGAGGGTAATTAAGTCTTTCTGGATAGGTTCGGAGGATTCGTAAGTTTACGAGAGCGACCGAACCACGTTTCTCGCATATTCTTTCATCTATTCTAGTTAGGATTATGTTCCTTATAGTAAATTCTTTTGTCCGTTAGGTGATCGTGATATCATAAGCAGGGACGGTCCTGCTGCATAGTTGCTTTCTCAGTAGTCAGCTCACCAGGTGCGTGGATAAACCTGTAACATTGATGTTTTCAAAAGTATATAGTATGTATGTTTTCTTAAATGAATTTTAAGGTAATGCATTAAATGAGTTTGTTTTCAGAAAGTTTATATTTTTGCTATAAGGTATGGATCGAATCTTGATTATGTTGAAATCATGTGTTTGTGATATATGAGAAACTTGCATGATTTGAGATATATGAGCATGGATTTTGGAAATGATTTTTATGTTAGGATGCACCCCGTGTACTTATATGTGCCAGATTATTGCCGTGAGATAAGGTCTCATGTTGCCAGTTATTGCCGTGAGATAAGGTCTCATGTTGCCAGTTTGCTCCGGATGCCAGTTTTGCCGTGGGGAAGCCCCATGTTGCCAGCTTTGCCGTATTTGTCATGAGGTTGTGCATATAGATGAATAAACAGATTTATCTTTACAGAGTATTTTTGAGCAGTATGAGATTTATGATTTGAGTTTTATGAAAAATGAGATTTATGATTTGAGTTTTATGAGAAATGAGTTTATGAGAAATGAGATTTACGATTTCAAGTAAATGTTTGAGATATCGATTTACAGCTTATGTATTTATTTATATTATGAAAGACTTGTTCGATCCACTTTGTTACTTGATTATCCACGGCACTGAGCTGTGATCCATTGCACTAAGCGTGAGCTTACCCCCCATTCCTTAACATTTCAGGTTTAGCAGATTAGTAGATCGTTCTTTCATCTGCTGTTTCGTCATCATTCCAGCCAGTAGAGAAAAGGTTGTGCCAACAGTAGAGTGTCTTGTTATGTTTTGAGACTGTATTTCTAGATATGTATTTCTTGGGAGAATTTGTTATGTGATAATAGGCATTGAGCCTTTATTTGATACTGAGGTTATTGTATTTCCTTTATGGATAATATGTTGAGTTGGATCATGGAGATCCTAGTTTTATGATGATATTTTATTTTTCAGTTTAGATTTTTCCTTGTATTTGGAGGATTAGTCCATATTACAGGGGAAACTCTGCCAGTTTCTAGTCTCCGTCTCACCCCTACCCTACCTAAGGGGACGGGTGTGACAGAAAGTGCCGCAAACTTCTAGGAAGTTGCTGATGTGGGCATTAGGATCTTCAGTTGCATTTCCTCCAAACTGAACTGACTGCTGAATCATCTGAATGCAAGTTTTGATGTCATCCGCATTTGCTGGTAATGGAGGAAGTACAATACATGAAATGAGTCTGTCAATCACCGGAATGGTTCTGTCTCGAATGAGAATTGGTGGTGTAACCTCTAAAGGTTCAGGTTCCATGTTGACTAAAGCTTCTTGGGCTTCTCGCCTTTCCCTTCTCAACTGTCTGATAGTTCTTTCAATTTCCGGGTCAAGCGGTCGGAGTTCAAAGCTTTTGGTTAGTCTCATGTAGTTTCTGAGAACCTGAAACACAAGAAAACAAAAGCAATAAGTAAAAAGAAATTAGATACAAGTAACGTATCTAACCCCTAAACTAATAGTAAAAGATAAATAAGTCCCCGGCAACGGCGCCAAAAACTTGACCGGCGTAAACACACACGTATAACGCAAGCGTACGTATCGTTCAAGTAGTATAAAAAATATCGATCCCACGAGGACTTAATATCTAATCTATTAATTTTATGAGGTTAAATGATTACTAGTATCTAACAGGTTGTTTAATTGATTTGAAATGGAGACGATTCTAAATTTAAAGATAAGTAAATAAAATTGTTCGAAAGTAGATTTTAAGAAAATTCAATATTAAAAACTATCTAGGGTTGTGATTTATTCCAATGTTAATTAAAAATGAAGTGATTATCTTATAGTTGGGTAATATATTGATTTATTAACCTAAAACACTAAATTATGTAAAAACCTATTTCGATGGTCAATTACAAATACCTAGTATAATCCAATTGAACCATATGTCTATGTCAACCAAATTACCTAGATTCATAAGATTAAATTCCAATTATGGCTACCCCCGCCCGACAGGTATATTCCTATCCTGTAAGGAAATCTATTAAAAGGTTATCTATCCTCAAGAAAGATCGTGGGCTATTGAGTTTGAGGTCTTAAACTTAAAATCCCTATGTCTAGTTCATTTTAAGTTTACCTAGTCAATTTAATTAATGGCCAGTTAATTAAAGAGCATTAAGATTAAGACTCAATAAATAAATCTTTATATTACCCAAATTATAATCTAACCCTTATAAACCAGTGATATTGGATTTCATCACAACCCTAGATAACTAAATTAGTTATGACACATAACTAGGGCTAGTAAAAACTTAAAAGTAAAAACCATAAAGTAACAGTGCTGAAAAGTAATTGCAGTTGGTAAATACTGAAAGGTAAATTACAATAAAATAAATGCTAAGGTAAAAGGAATTACTTTTACTACTACTAATTTAGATATCTCCCATAAAATAATATATAAACTTGTGATAATATTACCAACCGACCAATCTGGCGGTATCCTGATTAAGTCAAATTAAGTCCAACCAGCCATTAAGGCGGAACCAAAATAAACCAGCCATAAAGGCGGAACCAAAATTAAATTACCAACCGACCAATCTGGCGGTATCCTTGATTAGTCAGGTTTAAACCAGATTAAAATTAAATTACCAACCGACCAATATAGCGGTATCCTTTATTAGTCAGGTTTTAAATAGTGAATATATTATTTTTAAGGGAGATTAATCTAAATAGCAATAGTAAAAGAATTACCTTTCACCATAGCTGGGGAAGTTACCCCCTCATGTGAATAGTAAAAACTGTAAAAAGTAAAGAAAGTAAATTACTATTATTACAAAACGTAATTAAAATTATTACAAAACTAAAAACTAAAAATTAAAACGAAACTTAGAGAGAGAAGAACTCCCTATTTACAACAAAGAAATGGGAGAGAATGGTACAAAAAAATCTGAAATCTCGAGCTCAATTTATAGGCGCGGATAAGTTCCTGGCGTCGCGACGCTAGAGCCTTTGGCGTCGCGACGCTGGAACAGTGAGTCGTGGCATGCTCTCGGCTTGACACGTTGTGAGGCGGCTAAGAGGATAAAGCGACACGTGGCAAGGCGGCTAAGAGCTCAATTATTATGCTGACATGGCGATGACGTGGCACTGACATGGCAAGGCGGCTGAGATCAATTGTCGGCACCGTAGGATTGCGACACGTGTCAAGGCGTGATTGGCTGATGATGACGTGGCATGTTGACTCGGTTGACCTTCTGACGTGGATGATGACGTGGCACGACGCGTGGCAAAGTTGACTCGTTGACCGATGACGTGGCGATGACATGGATGACACGTGGCACACATGGCAATTGTGAGTGTCGGCACCGTAGGATGATGACACGTGGCACGGTGCACGTTAGTAGCTCGGCTGTGATGGTGACACCTGGCACGGCGCATTTTAGCAAAGTCAAACTTCTCAAATTCTGACTCGTTGACCCGGCGCATGTTAGCAGATCTGGTGCACGTTAGGCGTCGCGACTCTGATGACTTGGGCGTCGCGACGCGGACAATTTACCGAAATGCCCTTTTTGCCAATTTTTCCTGTTTTGCTCCAAATCACCTCAAGAATGTACTGAAACTTTATTTATCTACAAAATAACACAAAACACATCAAAATATTCACATAACTCAAGAAACTATACAATAAATTAGGTTAAATGAGTGGGAAATAGTGATAGATTTACTACTCATCACATGTCCCACCGAGTCTGGATATTTATTGACATGAGGTCGGAATATCTCCATTATGACCATGCTTTAGTTGGCACATGAAGGTAACATCCTCTCGTGGCCAAGTGTTATCACAGTTCGGAGTCGGGTCATATCCCACCGAGTTTGGATATTTATTAGCATGGGGTCGGAATATCTCCCCCATGGTCGTGCTTTGGCTGGCACGGGGAGGTAATATTCTCTCGTGGCCAAGTGTTATCATCAGCTTGGGGTATGGTAATGTCCCACCGAGTCTGGATATTTATTGGCATGGGGTCGGAACATCTCCCTCATGGACATGCTTTGGCTGGCACATGGAGGTAACATCCCATCGTGGCCAAGTGTTATCACTATCTCGGGGCCAGGTCATGTCCCACCGAGTCTGGATATTTATTGGCATAGGGTCAAACATCTCTCTCATGGCCATGCTTTGGTTTTACGATGAGGTAGCATTCCCTCGTGGCCAGGTGTTATCACCAGCTCGGGTCGGGTCATGTCCCACCGAGTCTGGATATTTATTGGCATAGGGTCGGAACATCTCCCACATGGCCATGCTTTGGTTGGCACATGAAGGTAACATTCCCTCGTGGCCAAGTGTTAACACCATCTCAGGGTCGGTCATGTCCTACCGAGTTTGGATATTTATTGGCATGGGGTTGGAACATCTCCCCAATGGCCATGCTTTGGCTGGCACGGGAAGGTAACATTCCCTCGTGGCCAAGTGTTACCACCAGCTCAGGGTCGGGTCATATCCCACCGTGTCTGTATATTTATTGGCATGTGGTCAGAACATCTCCCTCATGGCTATATTCTGGTTGGCATGAGGAGACAACATTCCCTTGTGGCCAAGTGTTGAGGGCCGGGCGACCTAAAAAATTCGACAAATTATTCTAAGTATTGAAAGGAAATGACAAACATGCAACAATCGAAAGAAATAGAAAGTACAAAGGATAAATTAAGAAATATAAAGTGTTGAATACAAAAGGCCCCCTTGGTGTCGCCTCGATAGACATACAAATTAAAAAAATTTAACTTAGGCTACAGGGGCCTCGGGCTGGGGGCTTTGGCGGGAGCTTTTGTTTCAGAGGCAGCAACTAGGGCATCGGGCTCGGGGACCGAAGCAGGTTGAACAGGTTCTACGAGAGATTCAGTAGTGTCAGCTATCATCGGCTCGAGTAGAATGCTCGGCTCAGGATCGGCAGAGGTGGATGAAGGGCTTGTTAGGATTTCGGGGACTGAGGAAGGAATAAGCTCAGGATCTTGACCCATTTTGGGATCTTGGTCATTCCCGGAGACTTCATACATATTACGGCAAACTTCCTCCAGAGAGACGTTTCTCTTGCATATTCTCACAACAGTGCAGACCATTTCCAAGTCCACTTCAAGTTGAAGCTCCCCGAATATCCCAATATAACTCTATATTCCTTCAACCTTTGCTTCTTCTTTAGCAGACTTCAGCCGACCAAGCTCTTCAGCCTCTATCCTTCTCAAATCCTCATATGATTTCTCCAGCAGGTCTGATTTGTCTTTCAGTCTTTTCTCTGAGGAAGCCAGTTGCCACCTCAGGGATTTGACATCATCATTTAGGCGGGTGGCCTCAGATTTGGCATCATCTCTCTCACTCTTCATGAAATCTGAAGCCCTGCGAAAGGAAGCTGCCATGGTCTGTGCTCTAGCTTCGGACTGCTTAAGGCCACAGATCTCCGAATTGAGCCTATCATTCTCGACCTTGACTTTTTCCAATTGCTTAGTCAACTTTTGTTCCCGCTCAGTGAGACGACTTTGAAGCCTTTGTGCTTGACCCCCTTCTGAGAGGGTACTGAAAATCAGGTCCCAGTTGGTGGACATTGCGTAAATCACCTGTAAGAAAATGCGCAAAAGTTAGTAAGGGAGGATGAAGTGAAAAAGTAGTGGATGTGCGAGTACAACTACATGGGTAAGGAAATTGTAAGACTGGTCGACGATTTTCTCAAGGGATAGATCTTCGATCTCCTTTGCTTTCTCGAGACCGACCGTTATTGCAATACGATTGACGGTTGGGAGAAGATGGGTCAGGTGATCCCTCATCTTCTCAAGAAGGTCGCCGACTCCTAGAGGAGGGATACTATCGGCAGACTCGGTGGAGGCCGTGAGACATTTACATTTCTAGGCCATAGATTTCCTTTTGGTGGCCTTGACGGGAGGATCCTTAGTTTTGTCATCCCCGACCTGGTGAAAGTGACACTTTCGAGATCCAAGGATAGTTGGAATGGCTTGAGGAATGAAGGACCCATCCGCAGAATGGGATGGCAGGGAAGCACCGGGTTGTTGGACATAAAGGCTCGGTTGTTGAGGATGTAAAGGTCATGCGGATGGGGAAGCGAGGTGAGTAGCTCTTTGTCTAGCCTCGAGAGGAATGGGCGTAGTGAGCCTACTCTAAGCTACCTTAGGTTTTCCCCGGATTGCTCTGGTTAGCTCCTCGGTGATCTTATTCACATCCTTTTTGGTTGACATCCAGCAACCAAAAGAAAAATAGATAAATAAAAGAAGGGGATAATAGAAAACTTCAGAGTTAAAACATGGGAAGTCATCGGATCAGTCGGAGCTTACCAGACTTCTTAGACTGAGATGGTGGAATGTGAGGGATAAAGCCCAAGGCAGTTAAGGACGAATGATTGAGGAGATCGGGAGTGTTACTCCCATACGCAGATGCCGACTTGATCTGTTCCCAGTTGCGATGGTGCACCTTTTGGATTTCTCCCCAGAAGGTTGTGAGACTCGCAAAGTTTAAAAGAAGCCGGGTCAGAAAAATGAATGATCAGGTCAGGAAATTACCTCTCACTCGAAAGACATTGGGGATCAGTACGCTCGCATCATCCTCATATCGGAGCATCCCCAAGAGCCTTGAACCCATAATCATTTATCCTTGAAGTTTTTGTTTATGGCCGGGAGTTGGGATATCAGTGGGTCGGCCCCGACATAAGAAGAAAGATAATACCAACCCTTGTATACCTTTGGATTGGCATTCATCCGGTACAGCCTATGCAGTTTATAGAATTCGGGCTCTCTCAGACCAGCCCGACTCCATATCACGTGTAGACCGGACAACATCCTCCATCCGTTCAGATTCAGCTGGCATGGGGCCAGGTTCATACCGGCCAGCATTTTTGCAAAGTATGTTTGAATGGGCAGACACAACTCCACTTCAAGAAAGGCTTTGCACACTGCTACCCGACTTCTTTTGGGGCGGTTGGCCAGATCACCGTCGTTTGGGACAAGAAGTTCGATATCATCGGGAATGGAGTATATTTCCCTCAATTTTTGAAGATCTACCTCGGTCATAGACGAGACTCGATCCATGTCAAGACCCTCAAAGTCTAGCTCAGGACGGCGAGGCTCAGGTCAGGCAACTCTACGTTAGTAGCGATGCCCGCCCCTATCAAAAGTTCTAGGAGAGGTGTCGTAGTCTTGTGGGCTTTTAGACCCTGATTTGTGTATCACTTCAGGTTAGATCGGCACATCGGGAGGAAGCATTTTGAGAGGAGTAGGGGAAGTGGAAGACTTGGTGTCAGACATTCCTAAGGAAACATGGGACGAAGAGTTTGGTCAACAGAAAGTCAGTGTTAGTAAAATTTTTGCCCAAAGGCTTACTGGTTCCTTCCCTACCAAGTATAAAACCCTAGAAAGCTCTACAAACGACCTCAACAACACTGTGATCTTAAGTTTCTCACGTCACAATCACGAGTACACCAAATAAATTCCACAAACGCATGCGTCCTAACTCGAAACCCAGATCAACCCGCCAAAGCATACATTAATGAGATCCAAATTTATCCCCAAACCAAAACTATCTCAAAAACCCACAAAAATCGAGTATATACATGAACAAATAGATAACCAACACAATATCAAAGAGAGTGAAACAAACAAGACAGAGATCCGTTGAGAACTTACTTATTTTAAGGAGAAAGGAAGAACAAATTCTGAGATTTGAGGAAGATTTGCAATCATGAGGCACCTTTGAGAGCGCTTAGTTTGCTTTGAATAAGAAGAAGTCGTAAAAGAAAAATTGATGGGTGGTGCCTCTTTTTATGAACGAGTCAGGGTAAGTTTGACTGTCAGATCGGAGTGAGTGGCTCAGATGGATGCCTCGTGTAGGTCAGTATGGCTTCATCGGTTAGAATCCAAATGAACATAACAGGCTGATGGACGGTTCATTTCCTTTGAAATGAGGCATTTGCATCATTTAGGTGCGCAAGCCACATGAGTATGACAAGTGGCGCCATAAGAGGGAAACCCTAGGGCGATTTGACGCGCATTTAAGAGAGTAATGATGGGTTGGTGATTCCCCATGGGATTTTTAAAAGATCAAGAGAGACATTTATGGTGACACGACAACACCCTTGGGTGGTACGAGTTATTTTCCTACCAGAGCGCATATCAGTTTAGAGACCGACCAGTTCTGGCCAGAGGACCATAACAATTTGAGCTCGAAATCCCGACCCAAGATCGGTCCATTTCTACCCCACTTTTGTAGTTCCCAGCACCAACTCAGCAAACTCGTTGGAACCGAGAACTAGATGACAAATATTAATGGTGATTTTTGGGCCTAAGGGTCACCAGCAGCTTAGGAGGGGCATGTGAGGTATTTCAAGTTCAGAACACTGTAGCCTGAGGACATTAGCCAAAGGTATATGGTCTAGAAGAATGGTCGGGCTCGGTCTTCATTCTCATGTCGACCTGATGAGTATTGATGTTCGGAGAGGTAAGTGGTCGAGGACCTCGGATCTGACCCGACCAACAGAGCTCAGAAGGGTGGAAAAGTATTATTGTATTCATCTGACCTCGTGGAGGAGAGCGGGTTTGTGGGGACACAGGAACTGGGCGACGCATGCTGTCCCGGGCTCGCTGCCTGGTCGGGAGTACGGAGTAGCCCGCGGGGGACTAAACCGGAGAGTAATGGAGTCGCCACCCGGTGTGAACCGGGAAAATGAGATTTAAGGCCGCACTCACCCCTCGCAAGGGAAGACCTCAAACCGTTGGGTTCAGAATGGTCCCTTACTTATGCCACTTGTAATGAAAGGATTTATATAATAATTTAATCAGGCTTAAGTAACACTTATTTCTAAGAATATCATGCTTCTAAATTCTCATGTACAAAATAAAACTTATACATACATTTCACATATATCTTCACATCTAAGATTGCATGCTCGGAAATACCTCAAAGTAACAACGAACATCCGACTTCATTTAGCATATCATATTCACGAAAAAAACACAAGCATACATAATAACCGTACAAGCATACATGTGAGCACTTTTCCAAGTGGTACGTGGAATTGTATCCCAAGTACAGACCGCACTACCGTCCATTCGGAATCGGCTACGGAATTTATGTCTGGGTTTCCATCCGATATACCACAAGAAATAATACTCCAAAGTCATCATGACATAGGTGTATGAATCGTAATGCGTTAAATCAGGACTAAGGCAAACGACGCAACCAATGGAATAAACATGCTTTTCATTATGATGTGCACAAAGATAGGAATGACTATATGGGGTTTCATAAAAAATCACCTAAGAAACAATTATACATGGCATGTGATGAATATGTCTCAGTTCAGTGTGTTCGCGTTCGTGCATCGTTCGTGTACGCGTTCGAACGGTTAACAAAAGGTTCTCGTTCGAGTAGCGTTTGTAAACGCGTTCGAACGGAAATGAAACAGAATGCTCACGTTCGTATGGTGTTCGGGAACGCATTCGAACGGAAATGAAACAGAATGCTCACGTTCATATAGCGTTCGGGAACGCGTTCAAACGGAAATGAAACAGAATGCTCACGTTCGTATAGCGTTCGTGAACGCGTTCGAACGGAAATGAGACCTGATGCATGATAAGGCAAAAAATGCACGCGCGTTCGAGTTGCGTTCGTAGACGCGTTCGAACGGGGACAGATCTGATGCATGAAATAGGACGCAATACATAAATGGCGAATAGTACAATGCGAGGCGCGGCAAAGCATCGTGGTAAAGGGCTTTAACCCTTCCCCATAGGGGATCTTTCATTCCACTTACTAAGCACATGCGCTCGATCGCATCATGCATACAAACATAAAAACAATCATATCAAATTAAGTATGCCCGATTGAACACATCTTACATCCAACCGAACACACATCAACCGGCGCGGCAAAGCATCGTGGTAAATGGCTTTAACCCCTCCCCATAGAGGATCTTTTATTCCACTTACTAAGCCCATGCGCTTGATTGAATCATGCATACATAGAATTAAAAGCAATAATATCAAACTAGTATGCCCGATTGAACGTATCTTGCATTCAACCGAACACACATCAACCGGCGTGGCAAATCATCATGGTAAAGGGATTTAACCCCTCCCCATAGGGGATCTTTCATTCCACTTACTAAGCCCATGCGCTCGATTGAATCATGCATACATAAACAACATGCAAAATTCAAATGACGAAAAATAAATAAACCAAAGCAACACAAAACAAAAGATAGTGCCGTTTACTCAAGCGGTACGTGGAGTTGTGTCCCGAGTACAGATCATATTACCGTCCATTCGGAATCGGCTATGAAATTTATGTCCGGGTTTCCATCCGATATACCGCGAGAGTTGACACATCTCTCATTTCATCCCACAGCCACAGCCACAACATACAACATCTCATAATTCATGCATATTTATTTACTCAAAGGACACAACATGGAACATGACAATCACACAAGCAATATTTAAGAAATAGTACAAAAGCGAATGTGAAAGATACCCTCAGGTCTAACCTTTTAGCCAACTTTCGGGCTTGCGTTTCACGGACGTCGGAAGGGTACAGCTCCTCAACTTCTCCGGTTCACTGGTTTAGCGTCCTAGCTCACTGCTTTGCTGTTTTACTTGCGGTTTGAACTCCGTTCTGCTACTGTTCGGCCTCTGTTTTGCTGCTCACTGTTCAGGTCACCTGTTTCCACGGACTGTTCCGAGTGTTTGTGTGGGTTCTTTGTGCAATTGTGTGTGATTATTTTAAAGATTATGAATGCAGTTTTTAAGTTACTGTTTTTAAGGTTTTTAGGGAATGTTTTAAGTGTATTTTTCTATTGTTTTAGGGGTTAAATTACTGCTGTTTGGGCGTGACTTAGGGACTGGTTTGGGTTAGTTTCGGTGGGAAGGGGCTGCTGTTTGGGGGTATACTTTTGGTGGTTACGGTGGTGTGTTTTAAGGCAGTTTAGAGACTGTTTCAGTGATGTAAAGGGGAGTGTTTTCGGTCTGGTTGTGGAGGCTTAGGGGGGTTGCTATTTTCGGTGGTGATTAGGAGTTGTTTTGGTGGTTGGAGGGGGTGTGAATGGCTATTGTATTTTCGGTAATATGAGAGTGTTTGAGGGCTTGTTGTTTTCGGTAATGTGAGGGTGGGGGTGAAGAGAGTTGTTTGTTATTATGTGTATGAGCTAGGGGTTGGAAATTCTTTTCTTCTTTTTTTTTCTTGTAGTGGGCGTGAACTAGCTAAGAGTGGAAGGGCTTTGGTTAGGGGTTGTTTATATAGAGAAGGGCTAGGGCTTCCCTTTGTCTCACAAGGAAGGGATTTGGTGCATTAAAAAGAGATATGATTTGGTGTTGGACAAGGAAAGGATTAGATTGAGGGGGGACAAATCTTGGCTAGAATAGGAAGTCAATATCTTTAAATTGGTTATGATTGATTTTAATTAGGCATGACATCTTTTTAATTTAGTATGTGATTTGTTTGGTTAGGAAGTTAATATATTTGATTTATCTTTATTAGGTATGATTATATTTTGTGTTTTATTTAATTGGTGAATGATTTAAATATTTTATTTAATGTTTAATGTTAATTTAATTAAATTGAGATGTGTTTTATGGGCTTTGGGGAGCTAAATGGGCTGGGGTGCGAGGCTAGCAGCAAAACCAGAAACACCGACGCCGTTCGAATGCCAATTCGAACGCTACACGAACGTCCGCAATCTGCCTGACGTTCGAACGAATTAACGAACGCAGCACTAACGAAGACAGTGAGCTTGTGACATGATCTTGATGACATACTTATTTCGAATTTCCCCTTCCGACCTCCGTTTCCCGCAATATCCTTAGCTAAAAAGGTAGTGCCTCCAACTGAGACTCATCATCGGGTTTCACATGCGAAAATGCAATGCCTACAGGGTTAGTGTTGATCAGGTCAAGTATACTGGTGTAAGTACGGCACAAGAACTTGTACCTTCCATGAAGTTTTGATGTGATAGGAGCAACTGGCAGGTTATCCTCTGACACACGCCACCGCGTGGACAAGCAGAAACAGGCTGGCATCATAAAGACAACGTGTGGAGTCTTCCCAAAAAGGGGTGTTTTAATGAAGTGTCAGATGGCAGGTTTTACTTTCGGCAGTGGCATGCTCACGTGGCTGACGTCACGATGATGATGGAATACTATTATTTTCCTTAGTATATAAAAGGGTTGAGAGCACTTTTGTAAGAGTTAGCAAATTTTACTCTAAGCTTTGTAAGAAAGAGAAAAATAGTTAGTACGATAGAGGGATAATGTAGCTCTGTCATACCCGACCACCTGTAAAAAGAGGTCGGTCAAGTCCGACCACATGTAAAAAGCTTCATTTATTTGAGCCCGTGGATGTAGGTTGGATCCATTCCGCCGAACCACGTTATATCCTCTTTTTTTATCTGTGTGTTTATTTTTTTCTGCTAAGTTTGCTTTTGGTTCCCAACAAACCAAACAAATTCACAGTTGGGGAAAGATTGTTCGAGGAGCGAGTTTTCGGATTTATCCCTGAAATGAAAATCAGCCGTCAATATGGTATATTATTGTTAATCTACAATATATTTATTTGAAATTATTTTCGTAATCAATTCTCGTATGGTGTACTAATTATTTTGTAACTTACAGGTTGCGGGTTCTTCGGACGGTCATTAAGATGATGTTGAACCTACCTCAGAAAAAGAAAAAAAATGAAGAAAAAAAAAAGAAAAATAAGCGCAGGGCCCCAACTGTGTTACCTAAAATTGTGAAGGGTGCAGTAATGGTAAGAAAGTTTCATGTTATTTTCAACTACAAAGGACAACCAATAGGAAACATGCGATCAAAATTAATTTGTATGGTGGGTGTTTGGTCACGATCTTTGGTTTCAATTATGTATAAAAGTTGGAAAACAGTCTCATTAGAGGTTAAAGACAAGTTGTAGGCATGTGTTACGATACATATGCCTTGTATTCTAATATGTAGTACTTTTTTTTTACATAATTAACTAGTCAAATTACTAATTTATTAATATTTTTAATCTGAATGTTGGCAAATTTTGGTGTTGGTGAAGATAATAAGAGATTCATTAAGATAATATTTAACAGGACTTGGAAGACTTTTAAACATAAGCTCATAACATATCTTGTTGATGGTGTTTTTGAGGATAAGTACTTTAGCACAGCTCGGTAAGGGTAGGGAGGGTAATTCATCTCATCAAGAGGATCATGGGTCAGAGGAGGTGTATCGCTCCAGTTTGTTGGGCATGACCGGCCAGAGGATGTAGCATGACACAGTCTCAGAGACCGACCACTTCCGAGCTACGGCCGACCACTTTGGGTCGTAGGCTCGGTTCGGTTCTATCATGCCCCCGTTGAGCAGATTAATGTGCTCGGGTATTACGGCTCAAGATGGTAACAATTTGGGAAGCTCAGCAAGTACTTGGCCGACCTCCTGAAGACCGAAAGAAGAATCAGGAGGGCTGAACCTGTCCTTCGGCACATGTCATTTCCCAAAATCACTTTACAAGCTGTCACCATTATTGTTGCGTGTGGCAGTGGAGAAGACAGAGAGATGTGACAGGTCGTCAGACGGCAGGTTGGCTTTCAGCGAGGGCAGACCTGGGGTAGAGAACCCATCAATCTATCGAAGACCGTGCGGGAAACGTCAAAATTGGGAGGAACAATGTTACACTTTCGGAGTCTATAAAGGGAGGGTAGTCTCATTCGTATAAGCATGGTCTTTAAGGGATATAGTAGCTGATAACAAAAAGAGAAAGAACACCACTTGTAAACTTCTTTCAACTGCTCGGCCACGTTCATACCTTGTTCGGAACAGGTCGGTCGAGTCAGTTTTTGGCAATAAAAACATCCATCATCGTTTTGTGCCCGTGGACGTAGGTTGGATTCACTCGGCCGAACCACGGTAAAACTATATTGTCAATTTGTGCGTTTTTCCCACCTTCTACTAAATTTGCCTTTGGTCTCCCCATAACCAAACAAATTCAAGGTTAAGGGAAGGTTGTCTCGGGAGAGTTATCCCGAAACTGCCCTTGGGATGAAAATCAGCCGTCAACAGTTGGCGCCGTCTGTGGGGAGAGAACAAGAAGCAACTTGTGTAGTAAGACAATGGTAGAAGGTGGAAACCGTAGGTTGGTGGATAGTTCAACAGCAGAATGGATGGAGGGGGAAAGGAATGGGAAGAAGCAGATCAGAACGGGAGGAAGAAATGGTTTGTATGGAAATGGGCTGTCAGCAACATAAGCTTTTCTTTTTTGAGTTGTGGAATGAAATGTAAGAGTGTTAGCCAACGGCCACCCATCCAGGTTAAGTTGTGGAATGAAATGTAATATTGCGGATGGGTGACGTCCGTTGGCAGCGGCTGACCAAGTTCCTCTGTGGGAAGGTACTGCGCTTGCCCGGCCTGTAAGAGTCCTCAGTTCTATAGGTCGGTAGTGCTCAAGGATCCAACTGGGAGCTAGTTAGCCAAGGGCATGGGATGACGTCCCTCAAGCCCCCATCAATTGGTGTGGTGGTCTCCCCGAATGAGAAGAAATGAGAAAGAGCCCGTGGGAAAACCACAAGGAGTGCAGACTGAAGACCTTGGCTAGGCTTCCCGATTTTCTCGGGATATGCAAGATCCTGGGAAAATGCATGGTTAAAGGATGCATGTGGAAAGCTCGGTGCGGGGGGACCTTGTCTACATGTCCTGGAAGCAAGATCAGACCAGGCGGATCTGAAGAAGCTGTGACTCGGGAACAAGCCTGAGTGTGAAGTTTACAACTACGACATATACATCAGGGGTTCTCGGAGTCGAGCTCGGACTAGAAGATATGGTCGGATTGCAAAACAAGAAGCATAAGAAAGCATTGTAAAAGCCTCTCTTAAAATGTCCCGCAAAGAGTTGTAAGAAGGGCAGTAAGTCATTTGAATATGAATAAAACTATCATTTTCTTTAAGAATCTCGTCTATCTTACTTGTTTGTTAAACGAATGCGAAAGTTATTTTCAATATTCTTAGGATGTGTTCGATGAGAATGGGTGATCAGTAGCTGGGAAGGGCACTAAGCCCGTGGCACGCCAATCCCGGGTGTCATTATCAAACCCCCGGGTGGAAGTGTCCCGACCTGGTTCCTTTCACTTTTGAGGATCCAGAACGCATCGAGGGATGAAGTACATGCGGGAAACGCACAAACCCCTCGTGGCACGCCAATCCCGGGTGTCATTATCAAACCCCCGAGGCCGGAGCGTTACTACCCCATAACTCGCATTTTTGTGGAGAATCTTAGGACGGTGACCGCGTGGAGGTTGTTTCCCCCTTGAAGCAATCGGCCTAACCGAGTCAGCAGTACCACCTCGGAATGGCGACCGCGGGGAGGTTGTTTCCCCCGTGAAGCAATCAGCCTAACTGAGTCAGCAGTGCCACCTTGGGATGGTGACCGCGGGGAGGTTGTTTCCCCCGTGAAGTAATAGGCCTAACCGAGTCAGCAGTATCACCCCGGGATGGCGACCACAGGGAGAGTGTTCCCCCGTGAAGCAATCTGCCAAACCAATTTAGGGGAGGCGACTGCGGGGAGTGTGTCCTAATATGTTTAGATTGACTGCTCGGATCAGGAGAAGCATGACACATGGAGGTTTCTGCCTTCGTGACGTATACAGGCTCCAGAGCCGCCCAACATGAGAAGGTTTTTGCCCTTAGGGTCTCAGCCGCTCATCGATCCGTATCCCGGATTGCCGGGACACTGAATTGTAAGGTTCAGAATTATATTTTGGAGGCCTCGGGCAGGACGCTGCCTCGGAGCACCCGAGTTGTTTTTACTTCTTGAATTTTTGCATGGGGTATGTGCTAAGCCACCTCCACCTTTTGTTAACTTTCCTTCGTTCTAATTTTTGTTTTTCGCTGGTCTGGCAAGGGGACGCCCGCGCTGGAGTTGTCAGAGCCTCTGATGTTGGAAATATTCCCTCGTGTAAGTCTCAATTGTTCCACCGCTCGGGCTAGATTCATTCCGCTAATGTATTATTCCATCGCTCGGGGCTGGGCTGGATTTATTCCGCTGATGCATTATTCCACTCCACCGTTTGGGGCTGGATTCGTTCCGCCGATGCATTGTTCCACAACTCGGGGCTGGATTCGTTCCGTCGAGACTGTTATGTCCTACCAGCTCGGGGTTGGGGTGACTCCCATCGAGTCTATTTCATCGATATGGGGACGTAGCATTCCCTCAGAGTCAAGCGTTCTTCCTAGTTCGGGGTTGGGGTGACTCCCACTGAGTCTATTTCATCGGTTTGGGGACGAAGCATTCCCCCAGAGCCAAGCGTTCTTCCTAGCTCGGGGTTGGGGTGACTCTCACCGAGTATATTTCATCGGCATGGGGATGTAACATTCCCCCAGAGCCAAGTGTTCTTCTCAGCTCGGGGTCAGGTTATGTCCCATCGAGGCTGTCTCATCAGCCTGGGGACGTAACATTCCTATTGAGCCAAGTGTTCTCCCTAGCTCGGGGTTGGGTGAATCCCACCGAGTCTATTTCTTTGGTCTTGGGACGCAACATCCCCCCAGAGCCAAATGTTTTTATTACCTCGAGGTCGGGTTACGTCCCACCGAAGGCATTTGATCTCGGCTCGGGGACAAATTGTTACCTCGGAGTCAGAATCAAAATTGGCCGAATGCCAGATCACAATGAGATACAGAAGGGCAAGTCAGAAAATTTGAAGCCAAGATAAGCTAAGTATAAAAAGCAGAACAAAAGCATCCGAGATAAGTATCGAAGAAAAGAAATGTGATTGCAGACAAAAGCATATTTTTTTTTGGATTTACATAGGGCCCCGTTCGGGTCACCCTTTACTGATCAGCCCACGTAGGGGCATCAACTTCTTCTTCAATAAATATGAATGGCAGCTAAGCAGGTTCGGCATCGGCAGGAGGGGCTGTAATTTCAGCCTCGGGCACTTCAGGGGCAGGAGCCGCATGTCGATTCTCTTCAGGGGCCGAGGACATTGGTACAACTGAAATAGGCTCAGGATCCTGGGCGTATCCTGAAGGAGAAGGAAGCCATTCTTGGAACTCTTCCTTTGAGAGCTCCCCTTTGCAGAATCAGATGGCCGTATGGATGGGCCCCATATCCAAATGAGGCATCACCAGCGGGATGATCTCGGTGCAGTCACCGACCCCCTCAAGTTTGATGGCATCCCGCTCACCCTCCGGCTATGTTTCATTTTTTCCTCAGCTCCTCCCGAGCCATGTCTCTCTCCTCAGTTAATTTCTTGATTTTGGACTCGGCGTTCGACGCCTCCCACCTCAAGCGATTGTTTTCCCCTCTAGTAGCCTCCAAATCCTTCTTGACTGTCTCTGCATTTTCCCTGACCAGAGAAGAAACCTTGCATATGGATTCATTCTGTTAAAAGGCATCGGCCGCAGTCTCCTCCAAGGCCTTTATTGTTTCTGCATTTTTGGCCAATATGGCCTCCTGCTCGATAATCTAGCTCTGAAGCCTCTGCGTCTGACTTCCCTCAGATAAGAGATTGATGAGTAGATCTTTATTTTTGGCTATGAGATAATTTCCCTATGAGGAGGAAATGAAGAAGTCAGAAAAACAACCAAGTAAAGATATAGAACAAGAACATGAAATTGTTACCCTGACCATCTGGGAACAAAACTCCATCACCACGTCCTCGGGAGAAAGGTCTTCGAATTTTGGGATCTCCTCCACAGGGGCCGCGTCGGCCAGTTAATTGAATGCCGACACACGATGGGTAGTGGCTTCTCGGATTTTCTCACTAAGGTCGTCCGGCCCGAGTACCACGATGCATTTTCCCTTCTTGGAGGAGGCCTCTGCAGCTCTTCTTTCTCTCCGAGTAGCCTGCCTCCTGGCCAATGGCCGTTCTTCCTCTTCCTCTTCTGCCGGTTCGGTCTCACCTGCCCCGATCAGACGTCTTCGTTTGCTGACAGGCCTTGGAGGGCTAGAAGGCCGGGTTGTGGTCCCCGGGAGCACCCTAGACGGGGAGATTGAGATTTGAGCAGACGACCGGGCCACCTCTTTGGTCTTTCTTTTGGCCTCGGCAACTATTGGCTGTTTCCGAGAAGACCCGGCTTCGACTGGACCGGTCCTCTTCGATGCACCTGCCAGCTGCTCAAGGTATTTTGGCCCCCTCGACATTCCTACATAATACAAGGCAGAAAGCATGGTCAGTTCGGAATTCAGAAGATTTCAAGTCATTCACAAGCAAAAAGACCAGTCAGGAAATCAGTAAGAACCTACCTAAACGTCTCGAGACCTATGGAGGTGCGCTCCAGACGAGCCCCGACTCCAAGAGGGCAGAGTTATTGACTACCCTCCTCCAGTGGCAGGCGTAGCTTCGAGCCAACAGCAGGATGAGAATGGTTAGAGAGTTAGTATTTTGGTATGAAAGTTGAGAAAGAAAGAGAAATTGAGACATCGGGTCCTAACCTCCCGCTCTGAAGACATCAGAGACTTCAGTCATCTCCGGGCACATGGACAAGGTCCGTCCCCAGTCGCCTGTAGCCCAGAACCAGAGGTCTTTGAAGTTTTTATTGGTTTAGGGAAGGTCTTTGATGAGGGCATGGACGTCGGGATATGAAGAGAGGTAATACCAACAGTGGTTTGTTTTTGGGTTGGCCTTCAACTGGTAAAGTCTCTTCAACTCCTCAAAAGACGGTTCCTCGAGGCCTGCTCGGTACCGGATCATATGCAGGCCGTCCAGAATTCTCCAGCTATTCAGATTTAGTTGGCAACGGGCGATCTCCATCCTGGACAGCATCCCCGCGAAGTATGGTTGGATAGGCAGCCGAAGACCGCACTCGAAGAAGGAAGGGAAGAGAGCGACCGAACCCTCATCAGGTTGGCTCGCACGATCACACGAGCCAGGAACATCCAGAGCTATGTCAATAGGGATTTCGTACTGCTCCCGAAGCGTACACAAAGCTTCTCCAGTAATAGTTGAAGGTCGATTCATGTCCAAGGCCGAGCTTCCCAGCTCTCCAGGCTCAGGGTCTCTCCGGGGGATTCTTTGGTGAAAAGAGTCATTCTTTATTTCAGAAGGGGTAGGGGTAGTATCCAAATCCTCTACGCCGCTCGGTGTCTCCGAGCCTGAGGAAGATTCTGCAACAGATGAGGTTGATTTTCTACGGGTTTGGCCGAAGAGGATCATCAGCGTCAGACATGCCTAACAGTCGCCAAGAAGTATAAAAGGTCAGTGGTCAGAATGAGGTATCACGAGTTTGATAACTGGTATAAACTGCCGGGGACATGGGTCTTCAGTCTCTAAATGCCCTAGCAACAGCCACAAACAACAAGTCTCTCCCTAAACACATACAACCTAACGCAAAAACCAGAAATCCGAAACACGTGCATCATACCCCAATACCCACCTTACATCCAGGAAGTTCCCTGTTTTGTTTCTGAGTCGAGCCACTGGTTAGTTGATCGGCTCACTTTGGAATTTTGTAGTTCCCGGCACCAACTCGTACACTCATTGGAACCGAGAACTATGAGACAGATGTTGATGGTGTTTTTTAGGATAAGTACTTTAGCACAACTCGGTAAAGGCAGAGAGAGTAATTCATCTCATCCAGAGGATCAGGGGTCAGAGGAGGTGTATTGCTTCAGTTTGTTGGGCATGACCGACCAGAGGATGTAGCATGACACGGTCGAGCTACTGCCGACCACTTTGGGTCGTAGGCTCGGTTCGGTTCTATCATGCCCCCGTTGAGCAGATTGATGAGCTCGGGTATTACGGCTCAAGATGGTAACAATTTGGGAAGCTCAACAAGTACTTGGCCGACCTCCTGAAGACCGACAGAAGAATCAGGAGGGCTGAACCTGTCCTTCGGCACATGTCATTTCCCAAAAGCACTTTACAGGCTGTCACCATTATTGTTGCGTGTGGCAGTGGAGAAGACAGAATGATGTGACAGATCGTCAGACGGTAGGTTGACTTTCAGCGAGGGCAGACCTGGGTCAGAGAACTTGTCAATCCATCGGAGACCGCGCGAGAAACGTCATAATTGGGAGGAACAATGTTACACTTTCGGAGTCTATAAAGGGATGGTAGTCTCATTTGTATAAGCAGGGTCTTTTGGGCATATAGTAGTTGATAACAAAAAGAGAAAGAACACCACTTGTAAACTTCTTTCAACTGCTCGGCCACGTTCATACCTTGTTCGGAACAGGTCGGTCGAGTCAGTTCTTGTCAATAAAAACATCCCCCATTGTTTTGTGCCCATGATGGACGTAGGCTGGATTCGTTCGGCTGAACCACGTTAAAACTATCTTGTCAATTTGTGCGTTTTTCCCACCTTCTACTAAATTTGCCTTTGGTCTCCCCATAACTAAACAAATTCAAGGTTGATGGAAAGTTGTCTTGGGAGAATTATCCCGAAACTGTCCCTGAGACGAAAATCAGCCGTCAACATATCCAAAAGAGTTTAATGTTTATAAGTAGTTTTGTGTGTCATATTTTCTTCAATACTTATTAATTGTATAATAATATTTTTGGTACATATAATTTGAAGAATGCCAGTGAATTTCAGACGGATAAGCGCAACAAAATCAAAATAAATCAAAGCCTCTCTAGATTAGGATACGTTGGCTTAGAAGAATGGATTGCAAGTGTCTCTTTAAATAATCTCTCTTTATTTATTAATTTATTTTCAATTATTTGTTGAACTATCTAATGACATTGTTCATCTATCATAGAAACAAGCAACTGGTAATTATGGTCCCGTTCCACGTGACGACTTATGGATTGAAGCATGAAAAAACAAAGAATGGAGAATATAAAATAAAAGTGAGGATATTCGAGAAAAGGCTGGGAAAATAGTAAGTTTTATACTTTCTTACTTCGACATTTGACTTCAAAGATTATTGGGGAAAATAAGCTTTTTAAGTTTTTTTTTTCTTGTAGCATGAGTTGCAGAGACAAGTAGTCAATGGAGAAGTTACCTTTTGTCCAGGGTGAGGACATTCTCAGTAGGGTATTGGAAAAACCAGAACATCCAGGGCGAGTACAAGCTACAGGTGATGGAGTGACAATATCAGTTTTCTCTTTTTTTTTTTTTTTTTTTTTAATCGTTGGAAACCCACCGCCAAACCACCCATTCGAGATTTAAGCGGAGCAGGTAAAACATCCGGCTTTCTCAGACTCTTACAAGAAACGCACTCCCTAGATTAGAACTCATGATATGAAGGTCAAACCTTGAACCTTACACCACCAAACCACGTCTTTTGGGGACAAAATCAACATTCTTTGATGAAGCTAAAAGCAAATTCACAACAATGAATATTGATGCTATTGACCTATTGTCAACGAGAAAGTGGATAAGATTGTGACACAGAAAATGAGAGAATTTCAAGAAGACCTCGATATTCTCTTAAGAAATTTAAGGAACCTTACTTGGAGCAAAATCGACTACAATCTGACAAAGATAGTTGTTCAGATCAAGTAGAAATGCAGGACCAGAATATGCCAATTGTAAAGTTATCAAATTAAGGTAATTTTAAATATTTAGCGTTCTATATTAGGCTAAGTTTAAATATTTGGTGATCTTTTAAGTTGGTGTTGGACAATGAATGTAACGCAGTGGCTCATGGCATGATTTTTTTTTTTTTTTTTTTTTTTTTTTTTTGAAATCGTTGGAAACCCCGCCACCAAACCACCCATTCTGGGCCGCGGCGCAGGTAAAACCTCCGGCTGCCCCAGACTCTTACAAGAAGTTGCACCCCCTGGATTCGAACCCAAAATCTCAAGGTGAGATTCTGAACCTTCACCACCAAGCCACACCACTTGGGGGTGGCTCATGGCATGATTTATTGGAAAATGAGGCAAATGAAACTGTTTCTTGGCATACCACTTGCATCTACTGATGTACGTGTGTTTCATTGATGTTGCGGTCCAAGAATATATCATAATTTCTGATAATACAATATATATATATATATATATATATATAGTTATGAAAGTGTACATAATTTTTTTTTAATATCTTGTACATGCTTTGATTTGATAACTTACAGAAGTTAAAGTTGGATAAGATGTTTAGTTTCGCAGATTCAGAAATTTTTGCAAATTAAGGTACCCATAATAGTGAGGAAAAAGTAAAGAAGCTTGGAGTTATAATGAATTTGGTCGTACCAAAACAACTTATCATTATTCCATATAATTAACTGTAAGTTTTAAATTCAAAATGAATATATAGTTACAATATTTAACTTACATATACAATGATATATAATATATATGAATTGTAAATATTTGTATTAAGAGATCATTGGATGTGAAGGACAAGTTTATTTTTTTCGATTATGTTAGGAAACATCATCTCTAATATATTTCCATATTTGTCTTGTTCAGATCTAACCAAATATATATTATTAGTTCTAGATTTATTCACAAATAAATTGAAATAAACCTAATGTTTCCACAACACAATTGTATATCTTTCTTCTTATAGAGATGCTCTAACTCAAACTTAATTGATTGTTTAACTCAAGAAGCAAATGCTTTTATTTATAGGAGGGAAATCAAGTCATTATATCTTCACATGTATTGATTCCTATTAGCTCACATGCATTTGGAAGTAAGTCGTGATTACATGTAATCACATGCACTTAGATGCATTGATTATTATATAATCACATGTATTTGGATGCATAATGACTTCCTCTAACCCCTCCAAAAATGTTATCATCATGAATGTACTATATGTTCCTCATTAATATTTTTCTAATTGTTAGTTCTTATCAACAATTTGTTGTTTCTTAGCAATAATTTTCCAACATCTCCCACTCACACATGATGGGATCAACAGTTTTTATTGTCTCTACAAGAATAATTCATACTTAGTAATTGTGTCGTGTGACCAGCATACTTCGAGAGCTCACTTGCTATACATCTGTTAGGAATATATAGCTGCTCGAATAATGGATAGAACCATAGTGGATTAGGTATGCAGAATCCTCGATCATTTATCACAGTATATCTCTCTCGATCTCTTTTGAATGTAATATTTATTTTATATTCACAATCATGTTTGATCACATAGAACAACATAATTGGTCGACCAGTGAATACAAGCTAATGTGATATTACTTATATAATGATATTCCTCCTTTCTCGAATCTCTCAACATTGATTCAATTCGCTTTTCCAGAGATGTCCTTTCGGATCGAATCTCGCATGATTATTCACTAACACTCCAAGATAGCGATAATTAATTCTAAGTTTTGAGAAGCAGACAAGAGTCTAAAGGGTACAATGTGAGATTGAAATAATCTCAAGGGTCTCACACAATATCAAGACGAAGATCTTTACTATATTACCCTCAATTGTCGTAATTGTACACATGGTATGAAAATATGTGTTACAGAATTATCTCTTTTCCCATGGAATGTATGTCTCATAAAATATCGTACAGATGATAGATTAGACAAAAATAATGTCTAACTCATATATGACATTAAGACAAGTAAGGTAAAATGAATTTATTCACCTTAGGTCATATCACATAGAAAGTGACCTCATAACGACATTACTTAATTTTCAAGCTTGAGCTCTCTAAATTATCACTCAGATAATTAATTTAAAAATTTGTCTCATCTCCCATTAACACAAAGTAATGGAGGCGATTACCCGTGTGAGAGAGCCAATCATTCACTTTTCCGATATACTTCTCATACTAACTAATAGTATATTTGTTTAAAAATATGTATCAACATATTAACATGTAAGCATTGAATCTAAATATCAATGAGTATTAACATTAGTAAACATTATTTGGGAAAATTACATATCATATTATGTAAGCATATTTAACATCTACGCAATCCCTGAGTTCTTACATGTCTAACCAAGACATCTCTAGGAACAGGCTTGGTCAATGGATCTACTACCATCTCTTGCATAGAAATGTACTTCATATTTACCTCTTATCATGCAACTATGTCTTCTACAAATTTATATTTGGTATCTATATGTTTCGTTTTACAGTGGAATTTTGGGTCTTTTCTGTAGGATATCGCTGCTTCACTATCACAATTAACTAATACTAGACTAAAAGCTTCATTTGACATTCCCAAATGATCCAATAACCTTTTCAACCACACAGCCTCTTGTAATGCTGATGAAAAGGCCAAAAATTCAACCTCCATTATGGATAAAGCTATACAAGATTGTTTCTTAATGCTTCATGATATGGCACAATTGATTAGCAAGAAAACAAAACTGGAGGTAGATTTTCTTTCATTTAAATCTCTTCCCCAATCAGCATCAGTATAGTCTCGCAATTGCATATCATTTCCTTGATAACACAATGAGCAATATGTTGTCCCTATCAGATACCTAAATATTTTTTTAACTACTTTCCAATGTACTAGCCCTAGATTGGATTGATATCTACTTACCATTCCAACAACGAAATATATATCAGGTCTTGTACATAATATTACGTATATTAAACTTCCAATTGAATTTGCATAAGGAACTTTCTTCATTTGTTCCTTTTCCTGTGGAGTTTCAAGACACAATCTACGACTCAAAGCTTCAATTCTTGTGATAAGAGTATCAATGGGTTTACAAGCCTGTATTTGAAAGCGTTCAAGAATTTTCTTTATGTATGACTCATGTGAAAAAGATAATAAATTCTTTGAACGATTTCTTGATATCTTAACCCCAAGAATATATGCAACTTCACCCATATCTTTCATCTCAAAGTTAGATGATAACCATTCTTTAATTTGTTTTACAAACTCCTTATCATTTCCAGCTATAAGTATATCATTCACATACAAGGATAAGATAATGAACTTATCTTCATCGCTGTACACACAATGATCCTCATCTATCATTGTGAAATCATTCGAAATTATTGTATTGTGGAATCATATATACCATTGTCTAGACGATTACTTGATACCATATATAGACTTTAAAATTCTACATAATTTCTCCTTTTCATTTTCTTTCATGAAACCTGTTGGTTGTTCCATGTAGATTTTCTTCGTCAAGTTCTCAATTGAGAAAAGCAGTCTTTACATCCATTTGATGTAATTCTAGATCCATGCTTGCTACGATAGCCAAAATCAAGCGAATTGAGGTAAACCTTACAACAGGTGAAAAAGTCTCTTCGTAGTCAATTCCTTCATGTTGCGTATACCCTTTTGCTATAAGCCATGTTTTATATATTTCGATATTGCCATCAATATTACGCTTTATTTTAAGAACCCATTTTTTCTTGATAGTTTTGCGTCCTTTGGGTAGATCAACCAATTCCCAAACTTGGTTAGACCTCATTGACTCCATTTCTTCTTCCATTGCTTTCATCCATTTTTCCTTAGCAGGACACTGAAGTGCCTCTTTTATGTTTCTAGGTTCTTCATCCTCTTGAGGTAGAATCATAAAAGTCTCTCATTCGATATCGAAACGACATCGAGGAATGCTTATACGATTACTACGTTGTAATTGAGATTCTAATTATGGAACTAATTCCTCACTTTTCATATTATTCTCATTTGGATCGTGCAGATTGCTCTCACTTGGATTATTACATCACTCCCACTCGGATCATGTAAATGAGACTTATGTGAAACTAATTCATAATTTTGAGATTCATGTGAAACTGATTCATCATGTTTTCTAAAATTTCTCTCATCATTCCTGCTTGAATTAGGTAAATCCGAGTGTTCACCAATCATGGGATCCATGTGATCTTGAGTTTCATATAGTGATAAATCTTGACCTATCTCTCATTGCTTAGGAAAATCATTTTCTAAAAATGTGATATCTTGTGATTCAAATTCTTTCACGCCTCCACTTTCATGTTCACCTATACAAACATACCATTTTGATTGTTCAGAATATCTTATGAAGATACATTTTTTTCCTCTTGGGCCTAACTTTCCATGTTCGTGAGAACGCACAAGGAGATAGACCGCACAACCCCAAGGTTTCAGAAAGTGAATATCTGATTTACAACATGTCCATTACTCATATAGCGTGGTGGTAACAGATTTTGATGGCACTCGGTTAAGTATATATATGGCAATTAATAATGCATCACCCCAATAGGTTATAGGAAAATTTGCTTGTGCCATCATAGACCTAACCATTTCAATAAGAGTTATATTTCTTCTTTCCGCAACACCATTTTATTGAGGAGTGGCAAGAGTAGTCAACTGATGACTAATTCTTTTTTCATCACATAATTCTCTGAACTGATCAGATAAGTACTCACGACCACGGTCAGTGCGTAGCTTTTTAAATTTCTCGTCTAATTGATTTTCTGTTAAATTCATAAATTTCTTAAAATATTCTAATGCTTCAGATTTATGAGCAATCAAATAGACATAACTAAAGCATGTAATATCATCTATGGATGTGATGAAAAAAGATGTTTCATGTCTTGCTCTGACATTTATTGGACCACAAATATGTGAATGGATTAATTGTAATGGATATTCTACTCTAGTCCTTTTTCTAAATGGTTTTCTTGCAGTTTTTCCAGCCAAATAATATTCACAGGTTGACAAATATACATTCTCAATATTTCCCAGAAAGTCTTCTTTGGCTAATCTGTTCATTCTTTGTTGGCCAATGTGGCCAAGTCTTACATGCCACATATTTACATCACTATCATTACTGATAGATGAAGTAACAAACGAAAAACTAGAATTTTGATTGAAACATTCAATATTCAATATAATAAAACCATCCATAAAATAACCAGAATCATAGTGTATTGTACATAAGTACAAATCAACACCAAATTTATGGAAGTTCAAATTGAAACCTAAATTAACTAAAACCAACATAGAAATTAAATTTCGATGAATTTGTGGAGCAAACAATACATCATGTAAGAGTAAAGTTTTTCCACCATGTATGACTAACTTGCATGTACTCATTCCTTTGACTTCAACTCATGAGTTATTACTGACGTATATTCACTTCACCCATGTGAAATTCGTCGAAATTCCACGAAGGCATCTCTATCCTTCGTTATAGGGTCTGTGGCTTCTGAGTCTACAATCCAAAAATGATTAGATTCAGTTAGAAAGATCGAACTCAAAACACCTATTTCATTTAAATATGTACTAAAGGTATTAACCTTTTTAGGCTCGGTACAATCATGAGCAAAATGACCCTTCTTTCCACAGTTATAACATTTAACATTTGCCATGTTTTTTTTTTGGTATGATGTTTTCCTTTCCTATGTTGGTTAGTTTTTGTTTCTTTTCTGGCTTGGAAGAATATTATTCTTTTCCGAATTGCAACCCACCACCATGAAATTTTCTTTTCTTCTTGAAACCCTTATGTTTGTTGGTTTCTGTCATATACACTTCAATATTTGACTTAACGGCCGCGAGTCGGTCGCTTTCTAATTCAAGGTGACGTTTAGCATCATCAAAAGTTTTGATGCTCTCATTGTGGGTCAAATGCATCTTCATATACATCTTCATATGCATCTTCATTGTCAGGTTTGTTGGTTTCTGTCATATACACTTCAGTATTTGACTAAACGGCCGCGAGTCTGTCACTTTCTAATTCACGGTGACATTTAGCATCATCAAAAGTTTTGATGCTCTAATTGTGGGTCAAATGCATCTTCATATGCTCCCAACTATTTAGAAGAGAACGAAAGACCGCTTGGACTTGCTGTTCATTTGTAAGAATATGACCATCATTTGCTAGTTTAGTAATCATGTTTAACATTTGCCTCAAGTGTTTTGACATAGTGAACTCATGACGTTTCTTTTATGTGTCAAACTTGATTGTAAGTTACCTAAGTTTCGTTATTGATGTACTACTAAACTTTTCAGCTAGTGTGGATCACATGTCCTTAGCCATGTCATATTTCCTGAACTATTTCATTAGGTCATTATCCATACTACTTAACAACATAATGCGGACAATGAAGTTTTTTTTCTTCTAGGCCTCTCGGCCTCACTTGTGTTGGGCCTAGTGCCTTGTCCATGTTCATCCACACTCATTTTCAGAGTTTCAAGAACCTCTTGTTCTTCTAGCACATATTGGATTTTCATGCTCCAAATTTCATAATTATCACAATTTAGTTTATCACCCTTGTTGAGTTCAGCGATAATGTTCTTCGACTCTTCGTTTCCCAAGCCATATAAAAAAACACAAAGTTTCTACAGACATTCATGCACAATTGTTAATACTTTTGCCTTATTTTATCATGAAACGAATTGTGTTTAATAAAATTTTCCAATGAGGTTAGAGTTAAAAGGCCACTATATGTTCAATCATCATCCAATTACCCAATGCAAAAATATTATCAACATAATCAATCATTTACAATCATTTTGTAAAAAATTACATAAATTTTTAGAACCTCAATCATGTGACAATTCATGACACTCATTGATTTAATTACATAAATTACATTCAACATAGAACATCCATATATATAAATATAATATTTACATACCGTGAAATAACAAATAATTACACATACGAACATTAACATAGTTTTATCATAGAAAAAAATAATATCTAATACTTAGAACTTTTCTGGTTCTAGAGTCCTAACGAATAAATGTCTTAGGATAAGAATCCTTAAATTCTTGGGGTAGCTTATAATTGATTTTGGACAACCGTGAGAATCCTATAGCAAATCTAGGATCTTTGCAATGATTTCGTGACATCAAAGGAAAAATCGTATCTTTTGTCTTATGTCTGAGATACTCAATTGTCAACCTCTCAATGACTATATTATACTAAGCACGTAGTTCTTCTGTATGAGTTACCAATTCCCAAATATCAGTAAGTCATTTTTGCCATATTACAGGAAAAGTATTTCGTAATATTTTGAGTCTATTTGGTTGTCCTATCTAATTATCGTCCCATATTGACTCTTGTAACTTGTTATTAAAAGTGATGATATGTGAAATCATATAACCACCCTCACTCATCCGATACTTATCCATTTCTAACACAATGTCTTTTAATTTTTCACTGTGTGCGGATATCATAACCCTTTTTGCAGTTTTTTGAACAATCGACATGATTTTTCTGCAACAAATATAAGGAAAAATCAACACAATGAAAATACAAATTTACATTGACTAAAATAAATATCACAAAGATATTCATTAAATTATATAAACACAAAGTTTATATGATAAAACAAATTTATCATAACCGATTAGAACACTATGAAAAAAGGATTAAACATTCAATCATGACAGATTAGAATTACGGAAGAAAATCGATATAGACATGACCCACACGGGCTGACACAAATCTCCAAGCGCCATCCACGCACCACATGAGTGGTACACGTACCACCAAACTCCTCCATGCGCCGACGATGAGCTCACATTCTCCCTCACGCGCTCTCACACGCTGGTATCGTTCAGCCAAGTCACACGCGCAGACGACATGTAGTCCTCGAGTTCTGTGACCGTACGACATCTCGATTATAAGTTATAGAGGTAGCCGACTTGTCGATTTATCGTTACACGTATGACATGTCGTGTCTATATGCATTAAGCGTACAACTTATCATACATTAAGTAGATGAAATGTCATACTATTTTCTAAGGATCGAATGACATGTTGTTTTTTTATAATTTAGGAGTATTTTACCGGGTAAAAATGTTTGACTAGCCAACTTCGAGCTTTTATATCCCTGCGAGCTTGCAGCAAACATTATTTTTAGTCGCTGTAAAAAACAAATTTAGTTTTTTTTTTCAAACAGATAATTATGAATTAAATTAAATTAATTAATAGCACAAATTGCATTGAGGCCCACACCAAGAGTATAAGTGGGCCCTAATATTGGGCTTTTGCTCGGGGTTAGGTAAGCCCATGAAGGATTGATTAGATATGTGGGCTTGCTTAGACATAAAACGACTATCATTTTTCTAAAGCACGACTCTTACTCATATTCTTTCCAAACAAAAAAGGGAAATAATCTCACCTGTTAATTTACAAAACCCTAAAAATGAAATCAATCATCCGATTCATCTCTACATATCTATAAAACTAACCCTACCGCAAGCCGCAAAACAATCTTCCAAAATAAAAACTAGGGTTTGTGAAGCTCTAGCTGCACACAAAACCACCTCGTTAAGATTAGATCCATATCTCTGCAACTCAATCGGAAAATGACGACATGTCATCCATGAGTTTTGTGACTGTATGATATGTCGGTTATGAGATATAGA